>VMDR010002056.1:0-101944 GCA_007922815.1 Macrotus californicus | reverse complement strand
TCATTCTCAGGTGGGTCTCTTGTAGACAAAATATATGAGTCTAGTTTTCTTGTCCATTCAGCTACCCTATGTCTTTTGATTGGAGCATTTAAGCCATTTACATTTAAAGTGATTATTAATAGATATGTATTTATTGCCATTTTATTCTTTTAACTAGGTTTCTCTGATACTTTTTTCTTCTTCTTAAAGCAGACCCTTTAACATTTTTTTACAATATTGGTTGTTAGTAACAAACTCCTTTATCTTTTTCTTGTTGAGAAAGCTATTTATTTCTCCTTCAGTTTTAAATGATAGCCTTTCTGGATAAAGTTATCTTGGTTGTAGGTTCTTGCTTTTCATCACTTTGAATATCTCATGCTAATCCCTTCTGGCCTGAAATGTTTCTGTTGAGAAATCAGCTGATAGTCTTATGGGAGCTCCCTTGTAGGACTGTCGTTCTCCTGCTGCTTTAATATTGTCTTGTTTTTAACCTTTCCAGTTTTATTTATGAAGTGTGTTAGTGTGGGCCTCTTTGTGTTCATCTTGTTTGAGTCTCTCTGTGCTTTCTGGATTTGTGTGTCTATTTCCTTCACCAAGTTAGGAAAGTTTCCAGTCATTATTTCTTCAAACAGGTTCTCAATCCATTGCTCTCTCTTCTCCTTCTGGTACCCCTATGATGCAGATGTTGTTACACTTCATGTTGTCCCAAGGGTCCCTTAAACTCTTCTCATTTTTTAAAATTCTTTTTTTTCCTGCTGTGCTGATTGGGTGTTTTCTACTACCTTCTCTTCCAAATCGCTGATTCATTCCTCTGCTTCATCCAATCCACTGTGGGGGTTTTTTTCGAGTGTATTCTTCATTTCAGATCATGTATTTTTCATTTCTGACTGGTTTGTTTTTATATTTTTATGCCCTTTTTTATGTTGTTGTACTCACTAAGTTCCTTGAGCATCTTTATAACCATTTTTTAAGCTGATAAATTGCCTGCCTTCATTTCATTCAGCTCTTTTTCTGGAGATTTTTCCTGTTTGTTTGTTTTTTCATTTGGGGCATGTTTCTTTATCTCCCATTTGGGTTGCCTCTTTGTGTTTGTTTCTATATATTAGGTAGATCTGCTATGATTTTCAGTCTTGGTAGGATGGCCTTATGTAGTAGGTGTCTTATGGGACCCAGTGGTACAGTCTTTTTGGTCACCTGAACTGGGTGTTCCAGAAATGTATTTTGTGTGAGTTATGTGGGCCCTCCTTTTGTAATTGAGTCTTGATTACTATTAATCTGTACATGGGGTTGACCCTCAGGCTGGCAGACTGTGAGAATCAACCTCGACCACAGTGTACAAGCAGCTTTATAGGTGATGACTACATGAAGTGGAATTCACCTCAGCAGGGTCTGGTGCCTGCTGAGATATCCCTTTGAATATGCTCTTGTGAAGCTAATTGGATACCACTCTAATGTTGTCTGAAGCTGGCCACTGAGTGTGTTGGTTCTGGGGTCTTTTGGGAGGGACTCCGGTACAGGCCAATGTCAGGTACTGCCTGTGACTGGCCTTTGTCAACCTCTTTGGAGCTGTAAAGCAACCCACAGTTTATGGCTGCCTCTGCTGGGCCTGGGTGTGTGGGAAGGATCAAGCTATGCATCTAGGCTGGCTTTTATCAGTACCAGGCTCAGAGGTACATCAGTTAATGTCCCAAGGCCTCCCGAGATCTGCCTCCACCCACCTCTGCTTGCCAACTGCCGGCTAGGCTCAGTCACTAGAAGTGCCTCTGGCAGTGTTTGAGTTGCATGAGGTAGGGTCTCAGTGAGTCACCAGGTATGGGCAAGTGTTGTTCACCAGACTGATACTGATTCAAATTTGGTGCCAGTGCTGGGTCTGAGGCCACTCAGCAAATGTCCAAGGGTATACCCAGTCTAGCTGCCACCTGCTGAGGGTTCATACACCTCTGTGGTGGGGTGAGGTCTCACGAAGTCATCCAGGTAAAGCCAGCAGTGTTTATCAGGCCCAAACAGACTAAGATTTGGCCATGTGAAGGAAAGGATCTACACTGGCCAGACCTGTGGGGGGAAATGGCCCCTGTCCTAGAGGGACACAATTTAGTCTGTCACAGGTTCTGCCAGGAGCCTGATCTTAGCAGGACAGGCCACTTGGAGTCAGAAGGATGGGGCTAGTGGATCTCCTGTGAAGGGGAGGTACTGGTCAGGCTTAGAGAATGTGGGGGGAATGGCCCCCGTCCCAAAGCCACACAACTCAGTCACTGACACCCACTGAGTCTGCCCAGACCTCTACACCCTGGCCCAGGCAGCTGTCTCCTCAGCAGGGCACAAGTTCCACTGTGTACAGTGGCAGGGAGTCCAGAAAGTGGGGTTATTTCTTTCGCCAAGCCTGATGCCAAATGGAGGGGAGTGCTCCACCCAAGGAAGATGGCATCTGCAGTGTGGGAGATGGACTCGGCAGAGGGATCCCTTCAGCTCTCTCCCCAGAGCCACAAACCCCAGGCTGTCCTCACTCAACTCTATTCCCCTCTGCCCTCCTTCTGCCAGAGCCCAGGGTCAGCGTCTGTGAACAAGTTTTTGTGAATTGGCTTTTTAAGGGGGCACCTATGTCTCTGGCAGACTCTTATCTCTCCCTGGCAGACAAAATCCTCTCTGATTTCCACAGCCAGATATTATGTAGGCACCTCTTCCTAGCTCTGTTCTCTGGGCTGGGGAGCCCAGCTTGGGCTTGAGACCCCACACTTCTCAGGGAGACCTTTGCAGCTGAGATATCCCTCCAGAATCTCAGCTACCATCAGTGGGAGGGCGGCCACCCCCTTTCACTGTGTGGCTTCTTCTATAAATCCTTGCTTATAAGACTTCTCTTCAGGTTTGTTATTCAGGTTCATTGCTCCGTATTTTAGTTTTGCTTCCAGTTTGGTCCTGGGAGGAGGTGAATGTAGTTTCCACCTACTCTGCCACCATCTTGGAGCCCCCCCTTTCATGTTTGTAAGATAAAACAAGGTTTGAACCACACATTCTCTGTGAAATGCTAAAGACTAGGAAAAATTGCTCTCTTTTCTGATGACCTGGATTGACAAAAAGCATACCTACAGGAGGGGAAAAGATGAGTAAATCCCTTTTAAAGACCTGAATAATGAAGACCTCAGGGAATTGCTTTGTATGGCTGAATTTACAGTGGCTTCTGGAAATAAACAGTGTGGCAGGAAGAGGTTCAGGATGGCTGGCTGTTGAAATACAGTCTGCATTTATTTTATATCAGCCTATTTTGGGCCCCAGTGAGAAAGTTATTTTAATAAAATCTTGCTCTGCTAGAAATATACATGATAAATGGCAGGTGTCAGAAAAAGGGGGAAGTTACAGCACTCCATTTTCCTTGAGAATTAAGGAGTTTGGAAAGTTCTCTTTTAACCTTTGAAGTAAACACTGATGCATACAGAAGCACAAGTCAAAAAGGACATTAGACATAGGCTAGACCAGTGGTCTTTAAATTAATCAGAATCTCAGGGTCAGAGTACAGAGGATCTACACTTTTACCAAGCTGCCCAAGTGATTCTGGTTCAGCCACCCCAGCATTTGTGAGAGCCCAGCATTTGGGAACATCTGGTCTGCTCTGTTCCAGTAATCTTATCTTACAGAAAAGAAAATAGAGGCCCACATAAAATTTTTTAAATTATTCAAGGTATTGGAGGAACCCAAAAGGGATTGTGGGAGAAAGGCTCTTCCTTTCTGTCTGGCTGCAGCCATCAGGTGATACTGAGCCAAGATGGGTACTTATAAGAACATCTAGAAGCAACAGAGGAATAAGCAGCCCAATGTGATGCACTTCCTTCTCAGGGTGCACAGGCCAGGACACCAGGCCAAGCAAAGTCATGTCATATATCGGACTCGTGTGCACCATGGTGGCTGCAAACGCTAACTATGGCAAGCCTGCCCACCGTGGTGTTAACCAGCTGAAGTTTGCCCAAAGCCTTCAGTCTGCTACTGAGGAGCGAGCTGGGCACCACTGCGGGGCTCTGGGAGTCCTGAATTGTTACTGGGTTGGTGAAGATTCCGCGTTCAAGTTCTTTGAGGTTATCCTCATTGATCCATTTCTTAAGGCTATCAGAAGGAATCCTGACACCCAGTGGATCACCAGACTGGTCCACAAGCACAGGGAGATGCGAGGTCTGACATCTGCTGGCCACAAGAGCCGTGACCTTGGAAAGGGCCACAAGTTCCACCACACTATTGGTGGTTCTCACCGTGCAGCTTGGAGAAGGCACAATACTCTCCAGCTCCACCATTACCACTAACATAAGTAATGTTTGTAAAATTCTTACCTAATAAACAATTTAGGACAGTCAAAATGAATAAATTAATAAATTATTCAAGATATTAACCTATTATGGACTAGCAACCACATTTTCTGTCTCCTAGCTCATCCAGCCTCTCAGGAGGTCACAGATAAGGTCTTAGGCCACTGTGTTCCTGTGTAGACAAGACCTACTGAGCACCAGAGTCTTTGAGGTGCATCTTGAAATCTCAGGTCTCCTGACACCATTCTGGGCTCTCTTCACTTCAACATACTCCTTCAAGGTTGAAGCACTTAATTACACTAAACCACTGCCTCTCCGAGAAGGCTACTATATCATTCTGCTGTGTTCTACCCTTTTGTTGCTTGATTTTCATGGATTCCCTTCCTTAGTCTACTTGTAAGTAGAAGCTGGGTAATGAAGTGAAAATATGATGTTGTTCAGTAGGTAAAAAATATCTGTAAGGCATCATCTAATGGCTCCACAGTTGCTATATACTGGCTCTGAACCTAAACACTCAGCTTTACTAGAACTAGGAGTGAATAAAGTGAATTTTGCTTTGTAAGTTTCCTGAATAGACAATATTTGATAACCAAGACATATAAAGAAAAAGCACCCACCCATGTATTCATTCATTCACCAAATGGTACTGACCATCTACTACATATTAGCACTGATCTGGACTTGGAATGCAGTTGTGAACAGGAGGGGGTCTTCCTGGAGCCTTCGTTCTAAAGAGAGGTTATGTGTGAAGCTTATCTAGCGCAAGACTCTGCAACCCTCTAGAGCACAGGTGGCAAACACAAGGCCCACGGGCCGAATCCAGCCCTCCACCTTGTTTCTACCCGGCGGCAGTGCTGAGCTCTTGCTTAACACAATCCTAAAATAGCATTCGGCCCTTTGAAGGCAACCACCAGGCTGATGTGGCCCCCGGTGAAAATGAGTTTGACACCACTGCTCTAGAGTATAAGCTCCAGGAAGACAGAGATTTTTATCTGTTCTGTTCATGGCTATGTCTCTAGTGTCTAAGGCAAATAACTGCACAATGAGTAGTTATAAATGGGTATCCTCCAGGTGAAATGGAAACTATGGCCCCTCCCAAATTAACTGTTTTACAGAAAGAAATGGAAGAAGTAATGTTTACTCTGATGAGAAATACTCTGATGTAGGGGAGTAAATCATCATTTGTATCTGTTTCTAATTTGCTATATTTTTATTCTAAAAACTTTTTGTGAAAAATATTTTTATATGAGAATATGTACTTAAGGTATGTATATGACATATATAGACTAACTCTCATAGCAGCTGGAAATATCAGCATCTGTCCAGAAAAAGTCCAGCCATTGTTAATATAACGAGAACAGTTTGTGTGACATCAGTGTAACCTGTCAGCCAAGAAAGAAGGGACTCAAATGCGTATGTGTGAACAATGACGACTTCACTGTACTAGTCAGTGGGGACGGTAGACACCATTTGAGTGAGTGTGTGTACTGTGTGGCCATCACATTCAAAATGACTGAGCGAGTAAAGCAACAATGAATTTGCATCAAATTTCATGTTAAGCTTGGACATCCTTCTTGGGAACTTTTGGGATGATTCAGAAGGCCACAGCTGTGGGCAGCTGGTGACTGGCAGCTTCATTCATCACAACAGCACACCTGCTCATGCATCATAGCTCGTGCAGTTTTTTGGAGAAACATCAGATCACCCAGGTGACTTAGTACCCCCTACAGCCCACATTTGGCACCCCGCAGCTGCTGACTTTTCCTAAAACTAAAATCAGCTTTGAAAGGGAAGAGATTTCAGACTGTCAGTGAGATTTAGGAAAATACAATGGGGCAGCTGATGGCAATTGGGAGAACTGTGTGAGGTCCCAAGGTGCCTACTTTGAAGGGGCCTGTGGCATCATTGTCATTGTTTCTTATACCTTGTACCTTCTTCAATAAGTGTCTCTATTTTTCATATTATATGACTGGATACTTTCTGGACAGACTATATATATATGTAAAACCTATTGTGCAAAGACTTCAATACTTATAATATTTGTTTTATAAAAAAATGGTACTTTTATACACATACCAAAGCAACCAAGGATGAAATGGTTTCACAGATTAGGACTTTTTTGTGATAACGTGAAAGGATGTTCAGGTGAGCTGCCTATCTGCAGTCATAGTCAGTTCAGGTTGTAATGGCTGTGGTAATTCTGCTGTCATTTTATGTAGCCTTCTAATTTCTCAGCCTTCAGAACATTTAAGGGCTGATACTGAACACATGGATTACATACATGGTATTTCTCTGTCATCCTCCCCAACAAAGTGTATCTCTACTGGGTGAAAGGGTGGTAGCCAAGCTAGGAATACAAAATACAATGAAAGAGTTTGAAAATAACTTGTGATTGCCCTGACTGGTGTGGCTCAGTGGATTGAGTGCCAGCCTGTGACCTGAAGGGTCACCAGTTCGATTCCCAGTCAGGGCACATGCCTGGGTTGAAGTCCAGGTCCCAAGTAGGGGTTGCTTGAGAGGCAAACACATTGATGCTTCTCTCCCTCTTTCTCCCTCCCTTCCCCTCTCTCTAAAAATAAATAAAATCTTTAAAAAATGCTTAAAAAAAGAAAATAACCTGTGATTAAGCACAAGTACTTCAAAAAATAGAATTCTCTAAGATGACCAATTTATAAGCAAAGTATGTAATGGAAAAAGTGGTTTTATAAAAATGTGTACTAGGACTATGTAGAAACATCATTCTGTTCACTCTTAATCTGAAGAAAATGCTCTTGATTTTCTTGTTCATGAGACAAACTGGGAAGCGCCTCAATGCCTCCAGAAGGAAAAGTCCACCCTAAATCGTTGTAAAGTCTGTGCTTTTTCCACACTTTACCTTGCAATCTCAAGACACAAAAGCTCCTCAACTTCCTAACTTTCAACAAATGCAATCTTCAACACTTTTAACCTGTCTTTTGTGTTAAACACTGAAAGATGAGAATGTTGAAAGACCTAGAACAGAAACAAAATTAAAGGTAGTGAGGAGATGACAAATGTTTTCAGGAATGAGTGGTTTGAGAGTGGGAAATTCTGCATCATTTAAAAAGTGCTGTGCCTGCCCTCACTGGTATGAGCATTGTCCCACAAAGCAACGGGTCGCCAGTTTGAAGCCCGATCAGGGCACATGCCTGCATTGCAGGCTGGGTCCCAGTCAGGCATGTAGGAGAGGCATCCATGTTTCTCTCCCTCTCTTTATCCCTCCCTTCCTCTCTCTCTCAAAAAATAAATAAATAAAATTTTAAAAAGTGCTGTGCCTGAGCAACCCATACTAATCAGCAAAAGACAGGAAAAGGATTAACAATTAAAAAGATAAGGCCCTGGCTGGTGTAGCTCAGTGGATCAAGTGCTGACCTGTGAATCAAAGGGTCCCCGGTTCGATTCCCAGTCAGGGCACACGCCTGGGTTGTGGGCCTGGTCCCTAGTGGGGGTGCACTAGAGGCAACCACACATTGATGTTTCTCTACCCTTCTTTCTCCCTCCCTTCTCCTCTCTCAAAAAATAAATAAATAAAATTTTTCTTAAAAAAAGAAAAGGTGGAAAACTTGTGACCAGGGGATCAGCTTCAATGTCAGATAACCCGAAATGAATTCAAGACACAGCTGGGATCAAGGCCTGTTCACGTTTGCACGATATCTAAGTGAATAGCTAGTGAGTGCACCATGTAGATGTGCTTGAGGCTCCCTACCATTCCTGCGGAAGTTACAGTGGGGGAGAGGGATTGTCAGTATAGACAAAACTACTTTATTTTGGGAAAAGACGTTCATAGACAAGCAAGTAAATATAAAATATCTGAGCAGAGAGAAGAAAAATCTTGGTTTTAAAAGTTCTGCAAGAACTGACTCATATTCTTGTTGGTATAATATATCTCAGGACTAAGTTCAAACTCTTTCCAGTTTACTGAGAATCCTAGGTCCCCCCCAAAAATCTTCAAAGAACAGATTGAAAACTCCAGATTCTTTTTTATAGTACATTGGTTGCAGAGGCCTTTAGTTTCATTGAAAATGTTCAAGTCACAATTTTATTTTAAAGTGGTTTGTGATGGTGTCTTTAATACATGAGTAGTGTCTTATTATAACTCTTATGAAAATAAAAACAAAATCCAGGCATATTTGGATAAATTTTTAAAAGATTGTAAGGAAGCCATAAGAGTCGGGACCAAGGTTACAAGCCTCTCCTTTTCTCTCATGAAAGTGATCTGCCCGTGTTTATTACCTGTATAGTGTCATTTTGGACTCGGGAACGAATTGTCTCAAGACCTAACCTGTACGTGAGCTGCAGGGCTCTTGTTCTGTGCAGAGGTGGCAGGAGACGTTTTACTCCAGTCCGCAGGAAGATGAGCTCACCGACCAGCAACGATGAACACGTCGGTTGTCTCTATCACATTACAAGTAGATGTAGAACACTGTTGGGTATATGTGTTGATTTTAAATTGTTTTTTAATAACTAAAAATATTTTTAAAATAAAATGTGGCCTCATACAGGGTGTCTCCTTCACCTTCACCTTTTCTTTCTATCCTCATTCCTGGTACATGTGGGGAGCAGATGGAGGAGACTTTTGGACATAATACAACATAATAAAAATTATCCCAAGGGAAGTCAAAAGTTGACCCCACGGATTACCAGTTATGCAGGAGGAAGCAGACCATTACAGTAGCACCATCCGATAGTCACCGCCTTGACCTTGCGTCCAAGTTACAGGGTTGCCCAGAGCAGGGCAGCCCAGCATTTTGTGCCTCCTGAGTCGATGCCACGTGAAGAGCACAATGTTCCATGGAGAGTGTCCTCGCAAATGATGCCTCGCCTGCACCCAGGCAGGCTTCTTCAGACTCCGCTTGCAGTGTGCAAGCAAAGCAGGGATGAGTTAAATGGCACAGTGAAGAAGTAATATGACAAGCCCCCAAAGGAGGCATGTTATAAGACAGCTGCCCTGGTCTCTTGAAAAAGCCAATGATTTTTATGAAAAAAGTTAATGGTTTTTATTTTTTATTTCATGGAAAATAGGAGGGGCTAGTCTGGATTTAACTGAGACATAAAAACCAAATGCAGTGTGTGAACCTCAATTAATTCTGGTTTGGGGGGGAAATAAACTATAATGAATATTCTAGGGACAGTGGAGAAATTTGCATACAGATTGTATGTTAGATGATATGGCATTATTGTTAGTGTTTTTAATTTGATAGTGGCCATGTGGTTATGTATGAGATGTTCTGTGCCAGCAATGTTCAAGCTTTTTCATTTCATGGCAAACATAAACTTCTAAAATTCTGTGGCACACCAAAAAATACATATTTTGCTGATCTGACAAGAAAATAGCTATAGTTTTGATTCATTCACACCACACAGCTGTTGTTGTGCTGGCTGTTGTCATTTTTATAGTTCGACATCTAAGGGAGAAGAGGTCAGTGCCCCTGACTAAGAAGTCAGGTACTGCGTGTGTTAAAAGTTCTCGTGGCACACCGGTTGAAAATCGCTGCTGTGTGCTCACAGGGTGAGTGCGGGCACAGAGGGAGGGAGCTGTGTGTCGGCTGCCATGTGTGCTTTTGTGCTGTTCTTTCAGCTTTTCAGTGTGTTTGAGTGTTTTATGTATATATTATATGCCGGAGGAAATACAGGTATACTATATATCTCTGTAGTTCATTCTAGAAGTATGCAGAGATATATGAGAAGGAGGAAATTGACTTTTAGTCTTTAAGAAGAAAAGTTATGGAAGCACCAAGTAATCTTTAAAGAACTAATGAATTAATTTTTTCTCTTTCTATCTTAGGCCCGAGAGAAAGGGAGATTGAACTATGCTAAGGTAGGTGCACGTTATTTAGACTACGCGGTTTTCAGCACTGCAATGTGGTGTTTGGTTTTTGTTTCTACTTGAAAAGTGAAAAGAATAATCACATTCAAAGCTGAGGGACATTTCCCGGTAAGGAACAGGCGTTTGCGGGTAAAATAAGATTCGTTCAGCAGTAAGTTTATTCATTGAGTGCCTGCTGCATCTCAGACACCGTGCTCGGTGCTGGGAATACGAGGGCGAACCGATCCAGTCTTTCCTTCCAGGACATTTACAGCCTTGTGGGGGACACAGATAACTAAGAAAAACTGAATGGATACGTAATACAATGCCAGGTGGGGTGAGTGCTATAAAGAAAAACAATAAGCAGGGTAAGATCACGAAGCATTGCTGGAAAGAGCCTTTGGCCAGTGGGTGGAAGAGAACTTTTACTGCCGTCCGCTCGTGCCCGGGAAGCACCCCACAGGGCAGGCTCTGGCTCGGCAAGGCAGCGTTTCTCACATCCCCTGTGGATCGTTTGGAAACGCACACACCTGGGTCAGCACTACCTCACACCGTCGTTCACCACGATCAGTATGCCCTGGTGGGAAGAGCAGGGTAGGAGTAGGATGGAAGGGTTTAGAGAAAGGTGCCACCAATGATTTCACACACAGCCTTGGTTAAAAACTGCTTGAGGAGTTCAGGTTTCAGTTTACCAGTGAAGCCTAGGAACACACTTGGGTCACATTCTGCTTCCCCCTCAGAGACAAATGGACCATTTTAGCAGGTGTGTGGGATGCATATAGCTGCTTGGCTAAAGGAACATGTCAACCATCTGGTTTATGCAACAGCAGGAATATCCAGGGTGTGAGCACACCTGCACTCCAAAGACAGGGAGGGAGAAATACGACCTGTAAGGCCTCTGCTGGCAGGGGGACAGCTGAAACCCACAGTGCTCTCGCAGGCTGACCCGGACCCCTGTGGTCTCCCGGCAGCTCCCTGCCATTACTGTAACTCCTTTCCCTGTGTGAAATGCAGTCCCTTCGTTTCTCTGTTTCACAGACTTCTGCCTCCTTCGAGAAAAATTAGATACTCAGAGCACCTCTAAACTGAGGACTTCCATATGTGTCGCTTTGTCTTAGATGTCTACTTGAGTCTTATCGTGTGCCCACACGTGGCTTGTGGACATACCCTCTTGTGTCTCCCACAGGCAAAGGAACTCAGTGCATCTTAAATGGAACTCAGCATCTTCCCCAACATCTCTGGTCTTTTTTGTTTTTTAAGGGATTTATTTCTTAGAGCAACTTTAGGTTCAGAGCAAAATTGAGTGAAAAGTACAGAGTTCCCACTCGACCCCACACCTGTGCACTTCCCCCTCTGCCAGTGTTCTGCACCAGCGTAGCGCATCCGTTATAGTCCGTGGACATGTCGTTATCACTCAGTCCATGGTGTACCTGAGGGTCCACTTTTAGTGTTCTGTCTCTGGTCCTTGTAACTTGTTCTGTCTCCTGTCATCCCACCAGTCAACCATGTGAGAAACTTAGAAGTCACCCTTGAGTGCTCCTGCTCCCTCGCCCCTATGTTCCATGACCAAGTCATGCCAGTTTTATATCCTAAATTTTCTTGAATCCAACCCCTCCTCTTAATCTTTCTTCCGTTGCTCAGTGTCTTTTTATCTGAACCACTAGAAAAGCGACTGACTGGTTTCCCTCTCTCCCCATTGACCCCATAAATCCATTACCACTCAGAATGTCTAAACCACAAATCTGACAGGTTCACACTCCCGCTTCAGACCCTTCGTTAGCCCCATGTTGTCTATAAAGCAATTTCAAAGCTTGCTAGACTGGCACATAAAGCATTCTGTGATCTCACCCCCTGGAGGGACTCTCCAGCTTCTTCCCCTTCTACCCTGTGCTCCAGCAGCACCAAGTTACATAAAACATACTGTTTCTGTTCTTCGTGCCTTGACTCATGCTGACCCCTCTGCTTGGAGTGTTCTTCCCCTTTCTCTGGCTCCTCCTGCTCCTCCTGTAAAGCTTAATTTAGCATCATGTCTTGTAGCCCTCCCTGGTTCCCCAGGCTGGATCAGGTGCCTTCCTCCAGGCTTGAATACATTGTGGGTCTCTTGGCCACTGCACTTACTCTCTATTCTAATGATCCATGTATGAGACAGGTCATAGACTGAGCTCTTTGAGGGCAGGACACCTAACACAGTGCGTGGCACTTGGTAAATGATGTGTGAGTGAGTGAGTGAGTGAGTGAGTGAGGCCTTGAGTAAGAAAATGGAAGACACATGATGTTAGTTCCAGAAGAAAACCCGGTACAGGGTTTCTGATCTCAATCAGAGAGGAAAGGAAAGCTTTTGACACGTTGCAGGCATCAGCCAGATTGAGAAGGTTGCTGGGGAAGGTTACAATAAACTAGTTTGTAGATAAAGGCTGGGATTTTACTATCATGTAAAAGAAAGCTAGTTTATAAACAAAAATGGAAGGAAAGACATCACAATTTGGCAATCGAGTGACTGTTGATCATTGATGCCTATTTATGACTCAGAGAATCCTTTAGGGTTTCTTATTGCAGAAGCACATGACAATTGGAAGAGTTTGAAGAACAGAAAAAAATAGGGTGCCCAGATCAAACACCCCCAGAGTAAGCTCTACCGCAAACTCACTGCAAAATCTAGTATCAATCATTTAACCTCTTTGGTCTTCTCTCAGTTTTTTTAGTATAAAATGAGCAATTTATAATAGTTCTGCTTTACTCTTTAGGCCCATTCCAAATTTGAGAGGAGACATTCTTTGGGATTTTGGGGACATCTTATCTTGTATATACTACTGAGGTCCAGCTTCATTTACCCACTGCGTGCACCCCAGCACTGCATATTCGATACCTAACGTGGCGAGGCCCTGGGCTGGTGCTGACTCCCACCACGAACAAGACTCCCCAGGCCTGCCGTCACCTGCTTCCTTGACGCTGACCTCTCTGTCTCAAGTAGCCACTCCCCGTTTGCTTGATTTTTTTTCTTAATAGTTATCGTTTTTATTTAGTTGCTTGTTTCTTTCTTTCTTCTTCTACTAGAGGTGAGAGCCCTGAAGGCCAGGCACTGGGTGGGTTTTTGTTCGTGGTGGTAGCACCAGTACCCAGCATGGGCTTACACACAGGAGTGCTTGCTACATGCATGTGGATGAGCATTGCATTTGTGTTGTGCAGGAGAGGTGCGGGAGACAGAGAGAGGTCTGGAATCAAGAATCGCACACTCAGATCGGCCTTTGTAAGAGCATGTGGACTCTACAACACAGCCCACTCCCATGTGTAGTACGTCCTAAGTTCGCCTTCCCGAGTGCCCAGTGACACTCCTTCTCATGCAGGGAAGCGGAAGCCCACCACCCTGGGACATGTGGTAATGGTCTCATAGTTAAGGACATAACTTCATCTAGATAATTAATCCAGGCCTATCATCCTTACCTAGACCTAAACCCAAGTAACATGGGAAGAAAGACTATATCCGTCTCTACTAAGTGTGGGGGCGGTGTCGGCAGGATGCGACTTGCAGTGTTCTCTCATGCAGGGCACCATTGGCCCCTAGAAACACACACCAGGACCCGCGGTCTGCCCATCTCTTGTTTTGTGTGGTCACAGTGTTCAATCTGACTAACGCAGGCGTGTGCTTGGTGGCTGAGGGCTTCCCCGGTGGGTTTCTCTGTAAAACTATATTTGACATTCCGTGGCCATTTCTGGAGAAAGTCATGAAATTTATTTATTGCTGGAAATTTCTTTATGGCCAAGTTGTATTTACTCAAAAGCCAAATTTTATCTGAAAAATTAGATTTCAGGAACCACAGAAAATTATTTTGGCCATGTGCTCTGTGACTGTCTATGCCATCTCTCAGATTCTGTCAGTCTCAGAACGGTGAGGCAGCAGGGGAGAGGGCAGAAGAGGAGATCATTTCAAACTCAGTCTTGGCCCGATCTCGAGGATGTCTGTCACGTTGAGCAGAGCAGCGGTCTGTACTCAGACACTCAGATAAGAAATTGAATTACTTTTTAATTGAGTTCCTGTTGCAGCAGAGCCTGGACATGAATGCTTTCCATGGCTGCAGTACCTTTCATCTTAAGATATCAAAGCACCCAACAACTCTTAATTCATTAAGTCTCTCCTGCCTCTGTACGGTGGTTAACAAAGGCACAGGAGCACTCTACCCACCACTGACACTCATCCACCTGGGAGCTGGGCAGGAAGGAAGCTGTTAACTATAAGGTGATTCTGCCCAGTTGCTCCTAAAATGGAAAAACAGGGAACGTCTTACATACCTAGTTAAAACTGCAGCAGGAGCCTTATTAGACAGAATGTAATTACCAGAAGTGAACTGCGACAAGAAGGCGGTGCTAACAGTTCTGCTCACATGCACAATGCTGTGGGGTCTTAACTTCAGCGATTGGCCTACAGTCCTGGGTTGTGTATCTCTCAGACTGCCCCGTGTTCCCTGGGCTTCTGGCCCCAAGATTGAACACCACTGATTGAGTTCAGTGCTAGAGAGGAGCACCGCCTCTTGAATTGCAGGAATTTGTGGCCGTGTGCTGGGACTGGTGGAGAAGCTTCTCGGGCCGCATTCACACTCGGTTTGCTATGGTAACTAATATATATGTCTGAAAGAAAGCGAATTTGTTGACTACTCTTGCTTAGAAAAACATCGACAAGCGTCTGTATTTTCCCCAGCTGGAGCTGAGCGTATGCCTGTAGTTGAGCCTACTGCTATGTGAAATAAGCATGCTGCTTAGAGACTGAGGCAGATGGTATTTTTACCACTTCAGGCAAAACATGGCACCTATGGTTCGGCTTTCTACAATCTTAATTTTTTAACACTTTCAAAATGGCTTGCTTAAATAGCTCCATCAGAGGCTCAGGCAGTTTTTCCCAATTTCTTTTTAATATTTGCTTCAGATGTACAGATATGAATAAATGTCACATGGTCACAACCAAACCTTGTCAGCACTGTGAGTCGCCTCTTGCCGTTCTTTCACAGGTTCCTAGGATGGAGCCTTCAATGGCCTTTGACACTCATGCCAATTTTGACACAAAGGCTCTAAATTTACAGAGGCTTTTTTTTTATATTCATCTCAGTCTTTACTGTGAAGTTCATTAGGCATCCAGTTCCCAGTCAAATATAAGACAGATTTTTTTTTAAGGAATGGGTTTTTGACTGGCCCCTCTCCTGGAATTGGTTCAGGGTTCCAGAGCAGCGCGTTCTTCTGGCTCCGTCCTCCCGTGAGGCTGCTTCCTTCCTCCGTGCCTGCCCTCAGGAAGGCCGTGCACATTTTGTTTTGTTATAAAATGCATTTGCACAGGGTGCACATTAAAGCTCTTTTCCAGCCATCTGACAGTGCTGTCCACAGACATTTGCATTGTGCGGTCACACGTCATCACTCCCGTCGGGAAGAAAACAGTGCTCTCCCTCTCTCGTCATGGTTCTCCTTTCCAAGGGCTGCCCTTTTAGCCGGTTCTTCTCTTCTATTATCCATAGATGGTGTCAAACATTTTACTGCATAGTGAATCCAAAATTCTTTTTTTTGAACCTTGAATATAGACAATTTTCTATAAATATTATTGTCCTTTCTTTACTGACAAAGCCAGGCTTTTTTTTGGCAGACAATTCTTGCCTGCTCGTTCTATCCCAAACCCTAGCTAACTGGCTCTGAAAATTTTTCACGTTGGCACATTCAGAGACCAGATGTTGCTGTGTTTTCTCTTCCCTGTACCCCTGTCTTAGGCAGATGCTGCTTTTCCTACCCTGGGACTTTACCTAAGCTCATTCAGTAAAATATCCCATATAACATCACCATATGCACCATATTTCTCATTTCCTCTAACCTCTTGAAACTGTCTTCACATTTAGGATTTCTGTTTTAGTGATAATTATGGAGACTGTATAGAAGCATTGACATTCCCTTCCCCCATCTTTTCCATAAAGGACTTATAGTCCAATTAGATGAGGTGTTTATAATACAGGATGGGGCAAAAGTAGGTTTATAGTTCATAAGGAAAATAATACAACAATTAATAAATAATACAAGAATAAGCTCTGTTTCCCATACTCACAACTGTAAACCTACTTTTGCCCTGCTCTGTAGGATTTAAAGAAAAATATTCATATTCAAATATCATTATGATATGGATGCAACTATGTAAAATGGTATATGCTTTATAAAGACTGGAAGACAACATGTAAAAATGTAAATAAAACAACATTTAAGCCTGTTTAAAATAAGAAACACATTATATTTGTTAAAGATTTATGTTTTCAGACCTGGCTGGTGTGGCTCAGAGGGCGGAGTGTCCACCTGTGAACCTTGATTCTTAGTCACGACACATTCCTGGGTTGTGGCCATACCCGGTTGGGGGCGCTCCAGAGGCAGTTTCTCTCTCGCACATCGCTGTTTTATTTCTCTCCCTCTTTCTCCCTTCCCTTCTCTTTAAAAAATAAATCTTAAAAAAAAAAACGATTTCTGTTTCCAAAGTGTACTCTGACTTGAATTGAAATTTTTGCAGATTATGACCTGAGCAACTGGGAATTGCAAAATGTGTTTTTAGTGAAATAATCAGAATTTAATTCTAGTCTCCTAAAGAATTGCTTGCTTCTACGGCAATAGGCAGAAATGCACAGTTGGAAAATGTAAATTTTTTTACACCATGAAGTTTTGTGCCAAACCTCAAGGACTGGTTGAGTTACTGGGGGACAGCCGAGGAAGACAGACACCTGGCTTCCTGGGCACCTGTCCCTGTTATCCGATGGCCTCACCACAGCACAGTGATGGGTGCTGGAAGAGTCTGCCAGAGCTGCCATCTGAAAGTTTGAAATCTCCCACTCCTCATTTCCTTAAAATTCAGATAAGACCAGTTATTTTCCTTTTGGCAATCCCATTTGAGACAAGTGTTTCTCCTTACAGCAATAATGAATGGAGTTTGCTTAATCTGTTTTTCAAAACATTTAATTTACTAAAGTTGGTTTTTGCAAATACTACTCTGGTTCCAGATCTTCTTCAATATATAATTATTAATGGTGGAAAAATAATCAGTGATCAGTTTCTGTCCATAATAAAGCTTAGAAGCTTTTGTAAATATCATGAGTAAAATAATATTCTAAGGTTTAAAAAAAATGTAATCACACTTGCCGTCATTAATGTCTTTAACCAGAGTGTGCCTTATTATGAGCCCTCAAGTCATTTTGCAGAACAGTTGCCCTCCAGACATTTATTCATTCCCCATGATCGAGCGAGTTGTTTCCTCCTTGAGGCTGCTAGTGTATTATTTTGCATCGGTCCTCGGTGACTATCATCTTGCTTTGGTGATCTGGTCCTCTAATTTCCTAATGTTATTTCAGAATTAGATTCTTGTTCTCAGAGGTGTTAGCAATCCCACACACCTCAATGACATCAACAGACTTAATGATCTTAATCTCTGTTCCCTTGTGCATCATGAATAAAATTATTAAATAATATCAATATAAGCCTCTGTATGACATCATCAACTATGCCACCCTCTCAATTGTTAGCCCAATACTATTGATACTATTTTAATTCAATCTTCCACGCAGTTGTCTTTTTTTATTTTTCTTCAGATCATATATTCTCTCTCTGTTGATCTTTTGTTTTTAATTTTATATATAAAATGGGAAATTACTTAGTTCATAACAGTAATATTTAGTGGGGCAATCTCTTCCATTCTTAAATCAACCATTTTGAATTCCTGGCCCCTAAAAAATGATGTATTTACATAATAACTAACATCAGGAATCTAAGGCAGTCTTAGTCGATGGCCAGCTCTTGGTTGTAAGCCTAGAACCCTGTCTGGTTTTGCTCACCACTGTATATACCCTGAGGGCCTGCACAGTGCCTGGCACATTAGGTATCGGGCACCCCTATTGGGTATTAGGTACCTAATAGGTTTTTTTTTAATTACTAATGAATGAATGAATGAATGACCCAAGGTATGCCAAATGTTTGTGCCTATATTCTGTACTTTTAATTCATAAGGCATATTTGACTCCACCTTTGCTCCTGTTATTTCCCCCCAAGTATATTTTTAATCAAATTGTTATATCCTCAGTGCTTTGCTCTTCCTGGGTTGAAATAAAGATTCAGTTGGAGTAACCTTTTGAATCTTAGTCTAGAAAACTAACTACAAATGCCCTCCGGGCTGGTTCTGTGGGTGAATGCTCTGCACTGTGGGATAGCTGCATTCAATTATTGCTCCCAGTTTGTGGTATCAGGAGCCACCTGTGCACAGGGAGAGCCTATTGCCTTTCTGTAAAGGATAGAGCCTTCTGTCCCCGTAGAGGAGCCTATTTAGTCCCCTGAAACAGTTCTAAGTAGAGCTGAAGGGAATATTGTGTTTCCTTATTGTTTAAGAAAAAAAACACAAGAGAAATGAGGGTTTTCCAAAGTTATGTATTTTTTGAAGATTTTATTTTTATTTATTTTTAGAGAGAGGGAAAGGGAGAAAGAGAGAAAAACATCAATGTATGAGAGAAACATCGATGGGTTGCCTCTCACACGCCCCCAACCTGAGACCTGACCCACAACCCAAACACATGCCCTGACTGGGAATCAAACCATCAACCTTTCAGTTTGCAGGACGACATCCAACCCAGTGAGCCACACCAGTCAGGGCCCAAAGTTGTATCTTTTTGAGAGAAAGGAAAGAGAGACACATCTGTGGAGACCCTGAATGTGGTTTTAGTAAGTTAGAAGTCTTTATCATTACCTAAATTGGTATTTCCAAACTTATACATTAATCCTATGGCCTGATTTTGTATAGCATTAAGGATTTTGTGCTTTCAGGGTGTGTGGTCCACCAGAACCCTGTGGTCGGTTTAGTTGGTACATCTGAAGCCATGCTTTCTAAGCAGCGTCTGCAAGTACCACTCATCCTCCCCACCTATGGATGAGTGGATTCTGGCCCTTTCCCCCAAGTCCATGCCTTTCTGGCTTGATGGAAATCTTACCTGTTAGTGCCAAAGATGAATCTCTGAAGACTGATTCCTGACTAGCGCAATGGTGCCGCCTGTGGGAGGTCTCCCTGTTGTAGATCTCAGGAAATTATGCTAACCTTTATCGGCCATCCATTCTGATGAGACTTGTGTGCACCAGTTAGGAAAGGCTGTAGGCCATTGTACACGCTGTGCTCTCTCTGGGATGCGTGCCATCGTGCCATCACACACATGTTTTCCAGTGTGTGCTCTGTTCAAGACACATACTTAAATCAGATGTTCCTATCGAATTCTATCTCTGAAGTCCTTCATTTTAGGGAGAAGAGATTAAATTATCTAAGGTGTTCACACAGTGACTATCGTCAGTCTTTATTCTGCCCCGGTCAGCTGACTCCACCGTGTGTTACCACCGTGCTGCTTCTCAATGTGATTTAGACACACTACAGAAAGAAGTCAGGGGCAGTTTGCAGGCTCTGGCTCACAGACACCCGGAAAACGTTATGCATTACTCTGTAATCTAACATAGTTCTGGTCTCAGAAATAGCGATTGCTTAGTAAAAAACTGAGGATTTATGTTTGCTGAACCAGTGCAATAATTATTATGATATTTTTCAAAAACTGGTGAGCATTCTTCAGTTTTCCAAGAAAGTTATATAGAAAAAAACATTTAAAACAAATTCTACCAAATAAAATCCTGTCCTGGATAATTAATAAATAAATAAATAAATAAATAAATAAATAAATAAATAAATAAAAATGAGTTCTTACCATTCTTTTGAGGGAGGCAAGGACCTGTGTTTACAAAAATACCTTTCATAGCACCGCTGTGTGAAGACCTCCTCGGTCTGGAGGCGGGGCTGACCCTGCAGTCGTGACCATGGTCACGGGGCGCAGCCAGCACCTCTTCACCCCATACGCTGGTTCCCACGTTTCCCCAGTCTGACGCAACCTGGAAGACAGGACTGAGATACACATTCCTTTCTTTACCATTACTCCCACCAAATGTTTTCTGTGGTTTGAGGTGCCTTCTGGTAGCACAAGTCATAAATGTGCGTTAAGCTCATTTTGTGTCAGAATCCACGTCGGGATGTTAGGAATCTTGGGTCATGGGGATGGTGGTGGCAGTGGACATAGTTTTGAGGGAAGTGATCCCGAGGTGTCAGCATCCAGTACTAATGCAGATGAAAATTGAGACATGAGAAGTATTCAATAAATGTATAAATAAAACACGAACTAAAATAAAATAGAAACCCAAATTCACTCTTAACATAGCTTATGCATTCCTCAGTAACCCCCAGGACGGTTTGATGCCTACAGATGTGAGTGCTCCCATCCAACAGTGTCCTAGCTAAGTAACCAGCGTGGACTTCGTCATGAGGCTACAGAGCTTACTACCTACTGACTCCCTCCCAAAGAGCTACAGCCAGCGGGCTCCTCGCTGCACTGCACAGCCTATAATATGCTTTGCTTTTGAATTTCTGTTACAGAGTTTACAAAAAAGCTTCCCAGCCCCAGTTTTGCTTTTTGAATTTCAATATGTAGAATTGGAATATGACACCAAAATTAAAAACTAACTTTGAATCAGAATGTGGATAGAGCTGTGATTATTTATAAACTGTTAAATTTTCCTTTGGAAAACATGAAGCACTGATTACTTTTCAAGCCTCAAATTTAATATAATTCATATTGTGTTTTTGCATACAAATTAATGTGATTGAGAAAAGAACTAAGAATTTTCTTATTTCTGTCTCATCTTCTTGCCAAGGATCTCTAGTGAAGATCAGTAGAATTAGAATTTTTTCCTATAGATTCTTGCAAATAATTTGTTGCTTTAAGTAAAAAGAAATGCTTTTCATGCTGTGTGCAGTATACTTCACGTTTTATTGTATTAGAGAAGGGTTTTCACTGTAGCTTTTCCTTTTGGACCATCTTGCCAAGTTGACAAGACCTTTCAGCTGAAGCACCGTCAGCTCGAACCTGGGAGTTGGATGCGGCTTTGGAGGTGGCGTTGGTCCACCTCCCACAGCTGCTAAGAGTTTCACTCATACTCTTAGCTTGGTCATCCAGTCGCTAAGGACGTTGATTAATAGGGAGTCCACAACTTGTCAAAAATAATTATTCTGTTATTAGACAACTGTAGTCATTTGAAAGATGTTTCTTGTTGGTAATTGAAATCTGCTTCCCAGAACTTCACCTCGTCACTGTTTGTTCTGTCCCCTGAAGCATACAGAACAGGACTGCTCCTTCTTCCATTTAATTGCTTTGGATTTTTGAAGATAGCTTTCATAATTCCCCTTAATTCTTTCTTCCAGGCAAATATTTCCTTTAGATGACATGTCGCCAAATACTTCTTCATCCTCACACTGGACCCAGTGTATCTCCAATGCCCCTCTCACCCATGGCACTTGCACCCAGGACTGAATATACTTTTCTAAACATGAGTTGACCATCAAAGAGTGTGATGTGACCATTCCTGCCTATGTTTAGGAGATGTGCATCTGTTGATGCTACCAAAGTTTGTGTTTGCTTTTTAAAAATCTACTTGATAGCCCTGGCTGGTGTGGCTCAGTGGATTGAGTGTGGGCCTGAGAACCAAAGGGTTGCCAGTTTGATCCCAGTCAGGGCACATGCCTGGGTTGCAGGCCAGGTCCCCAAGTAGGGGGTGCTTGAGAGGCAACCACACATTGATGTTTCTCTCCCTCTCTTTCTCCTTCCCTCCTCCTGTCTCTAAAAATGAATGAAATCTTTAAAAAATAAAATAAAATAAACCTACATTATAGTCTTGACTTCTGTAACAAATGGAGTTATCCAAGATTCTCAGCATTTTTTAAGAGTCACTGGCATACTGCGGCTTATACTTCTATGATTAATTTTGGAAACCTAAATGTGCACCTACATGGATATCCCTGTTACATTTTATTGGGCTCGTATCAGTCTATTGTTCAACATATCAAAACCATTTAAATTTTGATGCTATCCATGTATTAGCTCTCGGCTATATGACATCTGAAAATTAAAATTTAATTTGCATTTCTTCTCCATCTTCATCCAAGCAATGCAGAGAAGTGTTCTAAGGGAAAGAAACCAAGTACTGAATCCTATAGCACAACACTAGAGATTGCTTTTCTACTCAACATAAGTCCACTACTAACCATTTTACCACTGGTTTACATATTCAGACCCATAATACCAAACTCGAATTCAAATGCCATTTCTTTGTCTTAACCACCAAGGACTAAGTTTCCAACATCTCAATATACTCTATCTTTACTATTTCTTAAGGTAACAGTGAAGTGGTCATACCAAAAAAAAAAAGAGATTTCTTTTTAACATTTTATTTTTATTTGTTTTTAGAGAGTGGAGAAAGGAAGAGAGAAACATCAATCAGTTGCCTCTCAAATGTGCCCCAACCAGGGATCTGGCCTGCAACCCAAGCATGTGCCCTCACTGGGAATCAAACCGGCAGCCTTTCACTTTGTGGGATGATGCTCAACAAACTGAGCCGCACCAGTCAGGACATGAGTGTTTTGTCATGGCTTACTGGTTCATTGTGGCCTCTACTGGGACTGCGATCACCACTGCCTTTTTTCTAGAACCCACAAACCATCTATTTAATATCCTGTTATGGAATTTTGCCATAATTGTTCATAAATTCACTGGCCTGGGTTCCAGAATGCACTTTTGCCCTCATCTTTTTCTTCTGTCCTGTTGAAAGACATTAGTCGTTTGAATGTCACCGTCTCTGTGAGACTTTACACAGTCTTTCCGCTAGCTGGGAAAGACATTCATGTGCATCCTAAGCGTGCGAGAGTGGACAGAGGTGGGTGGCTCTGGGAAGGTGCCCCAGACTAGAAACCAGTCTCCGGAGTGAGGAGGAAGACAGGGAAGGGCAGTGCCAGAAATTGGAAGCCCTGCAGGGACCACAGACCAAATGAGTGAGAAGGCTGCGGGCGGGGCGGAGGGCCCCCAGTTCCTTGTCCTAAAGATACTGTGTTTGCAGTGGTGGGGGGGAGTGGTTTGGGACAGTGAAGGACACCAGAAGGCAAAAGAAAGTCAGGATGGTAGCTGCATCCAGGACCTGCCTGACAACTTGTAACGGGCTACGTGAGTGCAGATTTCATCCTTAAAGGCCTCTCATCATGGAACTTATTTTAGTCATTACAATTTTAACTCATTCTTTAGCTGTTCTAGTTCTTCTTTGTCTTCTCTTACTAATATATCTTTAGCAAATATTTGAGCTTACTTGTTTTTTATTTGAAATACAGCCTTTACATTTTTAAGCCCCTTATTTTTCTTTCCCCGTTAACCTATCAGTGTTTTGCAGATTCTGGCAAGGTTCTTTGTTTCTGGACATTTTTCTATGGAAAGTGGAAATTTAAAAACATCAGTGACACCCAGGCCAGTGTGGCTCAGTTGGTTGGAGTGTTGTCCCATAACCGAAAGGTTCTGGATTCAGTTCCCAGTCAGAGCACATACAGAGGTTGCGGGTTCGATCCCCGGTTGGTGCGCATACAGAAGTCTATCAATTGATGCTTCTCTCTCTTTCATCCTCTCTTCCTTCTTCTCTAAAAGCAATGAAATAATGTCCTCAAGTGAAGACAAGAAAAATCTGTGACAGTTGTCCTGGTGATAATTGATTTACGAGTGGATTTGTTGTGTTCCAGACAACTTTTCGCATCCCAGTTTTCTCTAAGCACCCTGTGCAGTCAGAGGAAAGAAAACTTGGGGTTATCTTCACGTCTTTTGCAGTGCTATAGGGTGGAAGAGCTCTGGGTGTGCAGAAGTGAAACCCAGGCTGCTTCGCAAATTCTCTGAGCAGTCTCGTCCACATCACTTAGCCTCTGTCATCCCAGCATCTTCTGTTCAATGCAACGAGAAGATAAGATTGTGCTTGGGGTTTCTTCTAGGTCTCAAAGGCTTTCTGTGGTTTCATTGGCGAGAAGTTACTTCTGCCTCCATCTCTCCTAAAGCTCCTTAGACCCCATGGCAGGGGCTTGTACTTTTGAACTAGTTTTTAAAGATATACAGTGATTTTCTCAAAAGGGTCTCATAAACCAACATTTATTGCTGAAAAGGTGTTTAGTAACACCTTTTAACAAATGTTAAATAATAGTGCACTTAACTTTAAGTACATTGCATCCTCTTCTGTCTGTGCTAATATCCTTAATTGGATCCTCTAGCAGGGGGTTTGGATGTAATTTATTTCAGGTGATGCCACAATTATACAATGACTTAGTTGAATTAATTAGAGATTTAATTATATTAGTGCCCTAAAGTAGTATATCAGGGAAATAAAACACAGACTAATAACTCACCTTTGGGATGGGTGTGTGTGTTATTTATTTTACAGCTAAACTGTTTTCCAAGTCATACGGCTAGTGCAGGCACACTAGCTCTTCCAGCCACATCCGTGTGTGGAGAGCTCTGTCTCTGTGTTAATTTGGGCTTGGCCCACTCAAAGTGTAGGTGAAGGCAAAAGTGGAAGGATTTGTTTTTTAATCGTGGTCTTTTCTTTTGCAGCTCTTAGAACCAAGGTCATAGGTCCCGTCCCTCTGTGTTCTATTTACCTCTTTCTGGTTCTGTAGCCCCATAACAGCCCCTCTGACAGGTGGTCCTGGGAGGCACTGCTGTTCTCTGGACCTCCAGCCTTTACAACATAGCTGGGCCACTTAGGTGCCCAAGAAATGCTTGTTGAACTGAAGTAGATCATCGCGAAGACAACTAGTTGGAAGTGTAGCTGATACAATATAAACCTAACACAGCTATTTTTAAAATAAAGTGACTCAACATACATGCCCCAGGTAGTGAGGTACTCCCAGATCTGGCTAATCATTGGAATGACCTAAGAAGCAATTTGTTAAGACTATCTCCAGGAATGGGGGCCAGGCATCTACATTTTCAAACTCCCCAAGTGAATCCTGTGACTAGCCAAGTTTGGGAGCCCCAGCTTAATTGTTTTTTTGTCACATTTCTATACATAGGACCAGACTGCCTTGTCAGGACAGACCCATTGCCTGTTCTAGTTTACTGTGTGAGATGAATCTCATTTATAGTCTGTTAATTACATCTAAAGGATTTCTTTTGTGCCAGTAGCTCACGTAGTTGGTGAAAGTGCTTACAGATGGCGGTGATGGACATTCCCTTCACGAAGGGTTAGATTACTGGTGAGTCACTACATGAGCATTTTACACATGGAAACTACTGGGTCCTTAGTATGCAAAGCCTGCGAGCCCACCTTTGCAGAGAGAGCAGATTTAACTATTAACTGCAAATAAAATAGTCATGGGGTGAGAGAAATAAACTCTTTTGGGATTTGAGTAACTTTCAGTGATGTCCTACTGGGTGCTGTCTCATCCGTTATCCTTCACTGTGGTCCAAATACCATATAAGCGTCCTTGCAGTATTCAGTTGAGTCTAGCTGAACGAAGTCAAACAATCAGAGAAATGCAGAATGTAGAACATTGTGCAACACGGCCTGGTCCTTGCAAAATAGCAGTGTTGTGGGGGAGAAAGATTAAAGTGTCATAGCAAACAAATGCAACGTGTTAACCAGGACTGATCATGGATGGAACTAAAAAGGCTAAGAAAGACATGTTAAAGTCTACTGGGGAGATTTGCACATGGACCAGATATCAGATAATATTAGGGAATTGTGAACTTGCCTAGCAGTGATAATGGAATGCTGTTATTTCAGGGGGTGTTCTTATCTTCGGAGAGGCATGTCAAAACAAGGAGAAGCGTCCTGTGTTCCATGGTGTGTCCAGGCCCTACCAGCTCAGAGCCTATTGTTAAATATTCAAGAATTTTGTGATCCCACAACCCTTGGTAGCTTGAAACTCAATGATGGGAGTGTTCATACCACAAAATTCTGCAAATGCTACAAATAGAGCTTTTTTTCCCTCCCCTGGAGGGCTAATTTACCACCATGCCTCTGCCCTCAGCTTATTTTCAAATGGTTCAGAAAACATGCACAGGCACACACAAGCAGACAGAATAAAAATGGCAAATATTAACTACTGTTGGACCGAGGTAGCAGAAATTCATTGTTCTAGTTTAGGAGCCAGTGGACTTTTTCTATAAAAGCCCAAGTGTAAATATTTGAGGATCTGCAGCCATACAGCCTCTGCAGCAGCTGCTCCCTCTGCAGCCCTGCCGTTGGAACACAAGAGCCGCCCAGCGATGCTTAAATGAACAGATTACATCCCCACAGAACTTTATAAAAACAGGCGCCAGATTTGGCCCCAGGATCATAGTTTGTCGACTCCTGTGCTGGTCTTTCAACTTTTATGTACTTTAAAAATACATAATAATAATTTAAAAATTTTTAAATATAGTTTAGATTTCTTAGCCTGGTTTTCAGAGCCCTCCTTGACCCCCTAACCTCGTCCTGCGGCTCTGTCCCACCAGTCGGTCTTTATTCCCCGGACACTGCACTCTGCCTGTCTTCGTGTCATTGCTCAAGCTCTTCTCTCTCCGTAAAGTTCCCTTGCTGACCCTTGACCCCTGCTTATCAACATTTTCAAGGCATGTCTCAAAACCTACTTACTCTGTAAGGCCTTCGTGACTCTCTTCTCATTAAACTTGATCCCTCATTTTTCTGATTACCTATGGTCCTACATTTGTACTGTGCATTTGCTGCTTTTCACAATATACCCTTCATTAGTACCTGATCCATAAAACAGAGAAGGATCATTGTACTCTATACATACTAGGTGCTCAATTAATATTTGCACATTGAAATCTAGCCATACAGGTACCCACATGCCTGCAGGTACAAACCTGGAAGTCTAAAATATGTTTTTGGCCTGTCTAATTTAGATTTGGAGTAATTAAAGATAATGAAAATATGAGGCACGTTTTTTAAGCATCTTTAAGGTTGGTCTGATTCAAGTCCAGCTGTCTTTGAGGTTGTACATCAGGCTAAAATAGACTTGACCTTGGTAGATGGAGAGGCTGTCTCGGCGGTGACTAAGGGCTTGAGGAGTGAGAAGAAGAAAGTTGCTCTGAGCAGCTGCGGTGTTTTAGCACCACGGAGCGCTCTGCTGTCTCTCGGAGTCCTCCCAACAGCCCTACAAGGGACTGACAGTATCTCCATTTGGAACTCGGGGCAGTTTCATGGCTTCCCTAAGATTCCAAAGCTAGAATGGAACTTTGAATCTGGCTGCCTCTGACTAGCAGCACCATTTTAGTGTCTTCATGAAGCGTGACTGGCAAGAGACCAATGAACCCTACCTACCTAGTCTGCAAGAGCCCCGAAGCCCACATGCAGGGTGGAAGTACCCATGGAAGGCTGAGTCTGGTGGAGTACGGTACCGAGTGCTGTTGGACTGGGTGTCAGAAAAACCTGGCTTCTGATCTCAGCTTTGCCACTACCTATCTGTAATCTCGGGTGAGCCACTGAGCTTCTCTGGACCTCTGTTTTGTCATCCCTTCTAATTAGAGGAACAGAACAGGTTATTTCTTTTATTCTTTTATATTTCATGGATTATACAGTAGCTTCAAGTCATGAAGAGATGAATGGGTGAATCGAGAATTAAAATCCAACACTGTATAATAATGCTGTACTGCAGATACACAGAGGGGGCAACAGTCGTGCCTAGGCAGAGTGGCACCTAGCCCCTGAGGGCTGTCATCTAGCTGAGTGCTTTGCACCCAAGTGGAATTTGGGGAGCCTGATGGTGGAGATGAAGGCAGTGTCGGGAGAGGCGAGAGCTGCAAGTCGTTTCCCCGAGTACGTGACAAAAAGGGAGACAGATGGAGTCCAGCGGTGCAGAGTTGGCAGTGGGGAGACGCCCTAGGAGGTGATTGCAAAAGATAACCCAGGTGAGGGCTAAGGAGAGCCTGAGCTATGGTGGTGGCGATGGGGACAAATTTGAGAGCTTTAAAGGAGATAGAATGGCTACGACCTAATGCCTGTATCAGTCAGGATGGCCACAGACACCCTCACAGTCTCTGTGGCTTCAAACAACAAAGATGGGTTTCTTGCCCATACCACATATCCCGGTCGGGTCGGAGAGGCACTGTGGTGGCTCGTCGGGCCCCTTGGGGATCTCGGCTGAGGAGTGGCTCCAGTGTGGCTGGTCGATGTGCCAGAGGGAAGGCTCTGCAGGCACTCACACGGACAGTTATGCTGTGACCCAGAAGTGAAGTCCATCATTCACATGGACTAGAACGTGTCACTTGGCCCCACCCAACCTCTGGGGGCCAGAAAGTGCAGTCATGGGTAAACAACACTGCTACTGCCATGGGGCCTGACCGGGTCTGAGGGACGAAGGGGGACCCCCAGGTTCTGATGTCGGGAGTTCGGCAGACACGTGAGGTAGTCACTGAGGGAGAGAAGATGGCACCAGGGCAGGGAGAAGGTGGAAAGACCAAATGATTACAAATCTTTTTCAGCCCTGAAGTGTGACCACATTAGTGGAAGTCAGCTCCGTTTGTTGTCAAGAGTTTACTTTATTCTTTATAAAAGGTGTTTTAAATTTGTTCTTCCCAAATAGTCTTTTAGTTTTAAAAATGTATTTTTTTTAATGTAGTATCTTTCTTGAATTTTCTTATGGACTATTGTGTCAACCTACAATGTAGAAAAAAATCAGTTATTAACTAGGATGCCAGTGAAGCCTTCCTCATGTAAGAATATCAGGCTGCGGATTGCAAAATGCCAGAGATGTAAATGCCCTCCGCCTTCCTTACCGCCACCCCCCAGTAGGGCACATTTCAAGGTAGCAGGAGGTGGGAGTCGGGGAGGAGGTGCAATTGGGCTGATTGGAGCCTGTGGTGCTCCTCCAGAGCGCAGACCTGGAGCAGCCTTAGGGAATGAATGTTAGTGCCTCGCGACCACTGGGGGTTGATGTCCTCTTTACCTCAAAAGAACGTGGCAGAAACGAGGGGTCCATATTGGTTGTCCCCTTCTTTGTTTTTCACCTCCCCTCCCCAGTGTAACTGTGGTACCTTAAAAACTGACTTTTATTGTGCATTTGTTTCTTAACAGTTGCGAGAAACAATCAAAGCTGGCAAAGGTGTGACTTCAGCTATTGACCTGTGTCGTTACCATGGAAACAAGGCACTGGAGGCCCTGGAGAGCTTTCCTCCCTCGGAGGCCAGATCTGCTTTAGAAAACATTGTGTTTGCTGTGACCAGATTTTCGTGACACCAAATTAAAAAGACACAATTGTTCGTTAGCTGAAAAAAACTGAGGAATGAGGTGATCTGGAGAGCTTCTATAATGAAATGTATAAATTTGTTAATGACTTTAAAACGTACACATTTTTTTCTCCCTTTTATCACGTTGCTAAATGAGTACTGCCCTCTTTTTGGAACTGCTACGAACAAAATAGAAGGAAAAAGGTCAAGCAGTTTTCACTTGTCACGCCAGAAGCGCACTTGAGGCTGCAGTAGCAGAAATAATTAATGAGATTCGCTCTGTGACCTCAGCAAATGGACAGGAAATAAGTACCTATTGATTGGACTGAGCCAGGGATGGCGCCAGGGCGGTGGCCTGTGGTTTTCCTTCTCGAGAGGACAGAGCGAGCTGGAAGCGGCAGGTGTCGAGGGAAGCGCTGCCGATGCCTGCCAGGGAGCACTGTCAAGTCAGAGACCAGTGGCCAGTGTGTCACCACAGCGGGTAGTGCGGTGATGCAGAAAAACCACGCTTTGTGTTCTTGCAGCTGTGTCTCTGCCTTATAGATACGGCGTCACATACTTTGCGCTTCATGGTTTTTGTCAGGTGTGCGGGGAGGGGGTTCCTGGAAGAAAATGCCAAATAATTTGAATTAAGAGATTAAAATGTTATCAAGTGTTAAATTGGTGTTGTCTTAAAGACAAATTTTCATTTCAAACATTTCAAAGGGCAAAACTTTTTTTTAAAAAAGCTGAACAAGAGAATTTTTTCAAGTAAAATGCATTTATTTGTACGACTTTGGTGTGAAGAATACCTTTAATTTCTACAAGTTGCATATATATATCATTGTTGTCCTGGGGAATTCTTTGGCGATACCTTTTTTGAACCTCAGAATATCAGTTTTTGGTCTTCAAGCACAGACAGCGGTTGCGAAGGAACACAGGCAGCCGCACAGGCCTGCAGCCAGGCACGGTCCCTGTGTGGCGCAGAGGAGACGACTCCTGCGGTCTGCACGCGTGCAATGTGAGAGCGCGCTGACAAGAAGGCTGAGTTCACATAAGTGATCTAGATCGAGACTTAGCTCCCTTTCTTCCTCCAGTGGTGTAATTACAGCCCTATCTGGAGGCAGCGAACACAGCAAACAGATTTTATTACCTTGTTCACTCAAACACTGAGTGAAGTTATTTTAGTTAAATTCCTCCCCGCCCCAAAAGTTACAAAACCATTTTATCAGGCCTGGCATGAGGCCTGCAATGAAGAGAAATCTATAGCTACAGAGATTGATGCATTTTATTATGAAATATTTTTAAGTATATTTGAAATATTCTAATTGTACAGTGTATGCTACTACAATTCAAAGGCTTATAGATTTAGCCGAAGAGAACACTCTTCTGTTTGAAATGTCTTTTCTCACAGAAATTGGCTTAATTAGTAACTGTGGTTAGCGGCTTTAGATCAGAGTAGGTCTTAATCATTAACTTCCACAGAGGAGGGGTCATGTCTGGTGTCGCGCGGACGTGCGGGACGTTATGCCAGCTGTAGGTTTCTTGAGCGGGTGGCCAGGAACCTCAGGACACAAGGCCAGGTCCGGGGCTCTTCTGGTTCTGGTTCAGTAGCTGCTTAAGCACATCACTTCCTCCGATCCTCAATTTCCTCATCTGTAAAATCAGGTTAAATGACAGAATGTATGAAGTCCCTTCCAGCTCTGTCTTATTTTCTAGAAGTTCAGCACTTCTGACTGTCTAGATAACAAAGATGCTGCGTGAGATTCAAGGACAAGGGAAGGTGAAACCCAGAGAGGCTCCAAGGAATGCACAGAACTCATGGCAGACTTCTTGCCAAGCTGCCTCACAGGTGACCTGAGGTGTTCCCCGCTCACCTCTGTGTGACACGCAACCCTGGACTCCTGTTTCTTTTCTTTTCTTTTTTTACAGCTCATCTGGCATTTTTTTTATTTACTGTATTTTTTTTTCATTATTATTTAGTCCCTTACACCTCCCTTCCACCAAAAGTCACCACACAGTTGTCCATGTCCACCAGTCCTTTTTCCTCCTGTTACAACACCCACCTTCCGGCTTTCTTTGGGACCTTTCCTGCCGCCCTCACTGGTGAGTGACAGAGCTCTGCTCTTCCCACGGGGGCACCTTGCCTGCCTTTTCAGGTCTTACTTAGCAGAGTTCTCGCTTCCTCAGCACCTTGGCATGCGCTTGTTAAACCTAACACATTGGTTAATTCACTCAGAGTGTCCATCCTTTTGGCATCTCTGGGCCACCCTGGAGGAAGAAGAGTTGTCTTGGGCCAGACATTAAATACACTGCGACACGTAATCCCAAAAAATGTTTTAAGTAAATTTACGACTTTGTGTTGGGTGGCCATCACAGCCATCCTGGGCTACTTTAGAGTCTAAAGTATTATATTAATACTGATAGCCTTTCTCCTTGCCCCTTCTTTAGGGATATTTATTTATTAACTCATATTAAGTTATTGTAATTTCAGACCATATCTAGGGAGAAGCTGGGGGCACCGAGTCATGCTAAATCACACTTGTTGAGGCCCACTGCCTGCGTACACCCAAGGAATTGGTCGTTCCTGGCCTTAGAGTGTCCCCTCCTTCACCCCCTCTCTGTCACTGCCCCCCATCTCCTGTGTCTTACTGGAGGAAGAATTCAGTCATTAACATTATCATGCCTCATTCCATGTGGTCCCCCCAAACGTGCAAGTTGGCTCCTCCAAACCTCACTCAGTTCAGGTCCCTGAACTCAGCTGCACGCGACTCCCTATCAGTTACGCATAATAAAGGCTGCTTTAGCTAGGGCCTCCAATATTCCATCTTGTTTGAACCCCATAACCAATCTAGGGGTAAATACCGTCAGCCCCCATGTATCGGACTGACTGGCTCACCCTCACGCCCCACCTGACCACCTGAGAGTCTTTCCAGAGAGTACCCCTTTCTCTCCCTTTACTTCTCTTTCCAGATAAGACTTTTTTCTCCTTTCCATAAATCTCAAGCTCGTGGCCTCCCATCTCCTTGAATCCTCAGTGTCTCTCTGCTGGCCCCAAGCGCACCCCGTTCTCCCTGTCCCTAAAGTGAAACTCCCTTTACCCAGCGCGTCCTCCACCTCCACTTTTTCCTCCCGGCTTCACCAGCAGTCCCCTCATGTCTCCTGGCTCCTGAACCCTAGCAATCGGTCCTTCGCTCCAGATCCCCACCATCGAGACCAGCGAACACTGCACATGCTCCAAGAATACTTGGACAAATCAGGTGTCTCTCGCTGCACTGCTCCAGGGGACACACTGCGCAGACGAAGGCTGGACTGTGACGTTTGCAAGACACAGACACAGCCCTGCAGGCCGACCCCCCACAGCGTTTCGTGCAGCTAACGACCTCCCCCTTGGCGCCTGCGGCCCATCGCGGTTCTGACTCTTCCCTCGTTCTCAGACTCCCCTTCCTTTGTGTCTGACCCATCATCTCTTTCCTATTCCCACCCCTAGAGACAGTCTTTTCTCAGCATTTAAACTCTATTTCCTCAGGAACTACAACGCACTCTGCTGCCCCACTAAGTCCTCATATTTTAAATTCCCCAACTTGAAAAACTTTTCTGGCATAAAAAAACAATATCAATTAGATATTGATGAGATAGTGAGCTATTTGCCATTCAGGATTAGTTATTGTACTTTGACAGAAGGTAAGGATTATGCTTATCATTAAACTGTGTTGTAAGTTTTACTTGGTGATAACACTAACTCCTTTTCACAGTGCTCTTGCTCATGTTCTGTGGTTATCTTAGCCACGTATAAAAATAAATTACCAGTGACCTGCTTGCCTGGACCAGGTCTCATTCTCCAGTGTTCAGGACTCTCTCCTTTCTCTTTTCTTCTGACGGAATTTACGGGGGTGGCCCTGGTTAACAACGCATACAGGTTTCAGGCACACAGTTCCCCAGCACGTCCTCTGCACTGCACTGCGTGCTCGCCGCCTCTAGGCAAGTCTCCGTCCATCACCAAGTGTCGCCCCCACGCCCACCTCCACATCCTCCAACCTTGGCAATCACCACGTTGCTGTCTGTGTTCAGGAGTTCCTCTCTTTTTTTCTTTTTTGCTCAATCCCTCCCCAGCCCCCTACCCAGTCCCTGTCTTTTTTAGTCTTTTTTTAATCTCATCTGTGACAATGTTATTGCTATGCTCCACAACACCTACATACTTGGGGTAAAAGACGTTGAACTCGTGACCAGAAAGTAATCTGAATCACCCGTGATTACGTGATCTCCTTTCAAAACCTGACAAGTTGCTACAGCACAGATCTCTTCGGACAAGTGGGTTTGGGGAAATTATGTTAATCAACAAGATTGCAGCTAAAGGATACTTTTTCTTTTTTAAAAAAAGACTCTATCTAATCAGCAGTTCCATCATGGATAAGGAAAACCTTGCTTTTCAGAAAACCTTTTTTCGATCTCCTTCCTAGAGTTCTTAGTTGCAAAAAGGTCCTTTCTGCCTCTTCATTTGTCTTCCCACTGAAACCCTATTGTTAAGATTGCCTTTCTGACCAATAGAAGCTCTGGGATTTATCTTTAGCCTCCGTAATGACTGCCTCTCAATCTAGAGAAGGCAAAGCACAAAAGGGCAGAGATGGATTGAGTTGGTTTTCTAATCCATTTAACTGTGAGGACAGGATTGTCATCCCATTATTATTAATAGTTTCCATTATTGTTAATCATGTTTTAGTAGTAATAAAGTTATTTACACTTTCTTTAAAAACACAAAGCAGTCTAACAAAGATAATCATTTACCTCTGTCTCTTTTCCCACTTTCAGTCCTGATCCCTTCTCAAATTAATTGTTTCATTCTTTCAGAATGGGTCCTGCCTTTCCATTAAGGAGATAACGTACTTCTAAAGGTGATGGAGAAAGAGGTGTTGCCCAGGGAGAGTCAAGAGGGGTCAGAACTGATAGTGGGGCCCACCCCTCCCTTTAGCTCACCCCACCTGCCCTTGGAGTTCTAATATGTTAGGTGTTAGGTGGCTATTGGTGAAGGATGTCCTGCCTAGGGATCTATTTATTTTCTTCCACCAAAAGAGAAAGTTTCTCAGGCTTTTATTCTCTCTCTTTTTGAGTCGCTGACTCCATCTTCACAGAACTACATTAGCTTTCTCTCCAATCAATGTGCTCATTTCTAAGACTGACAGTGTGCCCATCACTGTTTGTCCCGTGAGCAAATGAGTGGGCTCACCACAGCGAGGGCTGTCAGACTTGCTTACACTTCACTTTTTAAACATATTGAAGTCGATAACCTCTTTCAAGAAATTTTGAAAAATAGAAAAACAGTCATTCACAATCTTACCGTGCCAGCATAATCAGTACCAGCGTTTTGTTTGTAATTCTTCTGGCCTTTTCTGCCATGCACCATTTTTACATAGTTGTAATTGTAGCATAAATTCAACTTTGGGTCCTGCTGCTCTCTTATAACACATCGTACACATTTTCCACGGTGCTGTAGTCTTCACAACCATTATTAGTAAGTAGCTTAAATTCTAAGCAAAGCATCTGAATTTTTGTTCCTGGTTGGTTTCTCTATTGTAAATAGGTCTTTGGTAAATACTGCGTAGGTCAACCTCCCAACCTGCTATGAAGAAAGTCTTTGACTTGGGAAAATAGTGCCCCTGCAGGTTCACAGCAGCAGATTAAAACTATGGAAGAATTCCCTTAGATTTCTCCAGCTTAAATGGTTAATCCTCTCAGTTCTCATTCCTGCAAGATGAGCTCAGGATGGACTCACACCTCTACACATTTTCCTTTTGCCTCGCCAGCCACACTTCAATTTGATGACTTCATCCTTTCCACCGAAATCCGCAGTCTCCTAGGACAGGAAAGGGGCTTTACTGAATTGTCACAGCTCCTGCTTTTGGCCAAGACCACGGGGCACCATTTCGTAAGAGAAGGGAAGCCATCTTGCTTCTTCAAAGACTGGGGAGGGAATTCCTAGGGTTTGCTCGAAGGCAAACTCAGTAATCTGTATCTGACTGAAATCTTTCACGCTGTAACAGTATGAGCTCGGTTGTGTTTTGTTATTGTCTTGTTTTATTTGGGTCTTTTTTTAAGCTTTCAAATGAACTAGAAAAGAACATCAAGCTCAGAGAGTTAAGCTACGCTAGCAGCCTTTCCTTCCTCAAGTCGTCGCTGTAGCTTTCCTGTTTGCGTTACTGCTCACTCTCCGCATCGTAATGCTGTCCCCTGCCTGCCCTCCCTCCTTGTGGTATGAATTGCACAGCAACTTAGCCCTACCTGTTTACTGGGGATACTATCAATTGTTTTTATCATAAGTTGCCAACAGCGCTTTATTTTTTCTTTTCAACACCTTGTTCTGCAGCTCCCGTGGCTCTTTTTGCCTGGATGCCAAAGAGCCGGGCATTGGCGCGGGCCATGCGGAGACTGGTAAAGGTCCTCATGTTCTTCTCATCCTCTTTGATCATCCTGACTTTCTCCTTCTTGTAGACATTCACTATGGGCATGACGGGCCCTGTCGGCTAGCTGGCTGGCTGCTTGAGTTCTTCAGCAGAGCTGTCTCCCTTCCTGAGGGCGGAGGGCTTCCTGGGGAAGCGGGTGAGCTTGCAGTGGCACTACTTTGGCTGTGGGATGTGGGCCAGCAGGAATTCACTGGTCTCAGTCCACCTCCTCAGATCCATTGAGGTCCCAGCAGTCTGGGCCACCTGTTTGTGGATGCCAGCCACCCTTAAATCCTCCAAGCGGCAGCCACTGCCCTGCGAGCTAGCATTTGGTGTGGTACCTGCAGCAGGGCATCTCACTACAGCCCCGATGGGTCCGGAGGCAGGGCCCGGGCGAGGGGCACACCTTAGCTTGCCAGGCCTTGCACCTGCAGCCTTCCACACAGGCTGAATAAACCACGTGGCGACGCATGGCTGCCTGTCCTTGTGGAAGTGGTGCTTTAGGATCATGCCATTTCAGCTGGGTGTCACAGCTGCTCCCTACGGGCCCAACTTCTCCAAAGGAGAACGGCCACTGGTGATCAATTTATTTTGAGCTTCCTAATTGCTGTGTAGGTATGCAATTCTGTACCTTTCTTCTCTTTCCTTTTATTCCTTCTTTTTTTTTGAAGAATTAAAATTCCTTAAATTGCCCCCTCACCGAGTTTTAGTGTAAAGTTCAAAGATTCTTAGTAAATTCACAAAGCTGTGCAGGCACCACCACAATTCCGTTTGGAACTTCCCTTGTGCCTGTTGGCAGTCAGCCCCTCGTCCCATCCTCAGCCCTAGGCAGCCACCAGTCCACTCTCCACGCTATCAGTCTGCCTGGACGTTTAATATAAATGGAAGTATACAATAGTTAGTCTTTTGGTTTCTATCACTCAGCATGTTTTTGAGGTTTATCCATATTGTAGCATTAATCATTATTTTATTTCTTTTTATTGCTAAATAGTATTTCATTGTAGGGATATACCACAATTACCTATCCATGTATAGTTGATTGGCATTTGGGTTGTTTCTACTTTTTACCTATTAGGAATAATGCTGCTATTGAATATTCAAGCACAAGTCTTTTGTTTTTAAAGATTTTATTTATTTATTTTTAGAGAGAGGGGAAGGGAGGGAGAGAGAGAGGGAGAGAAACATCCATGTGTGGTTGCCTCTCGCATGTCCCCTACTGGGGACCTGGCCTGCAACCCTGGCATGTGCCTTGGGTGGGAATTGAACCAACAGCCCTTTGGTTTGGAGGTCAGCACTCAGTCCACTGAGCCACACCAACCAGGGCTCAAGTACAAGTCTTTTTGTGGACCTGTATTTTCATTTGTCTTGAGGAGATCCCAGGAGTCAAATTGCTTAGCCATATGGTAAATTTTTGGTTAACTTTTTAGAAATTGCCAAACTATCTTCCAGAGTAGTAGTCTCATTTTACATATTCAGCAACATCACATGTGGGTTCCAATTTCTTCACATCCTTACCTACCCTTTGTAGTCTCTTTTTTATTATAGCTATTTTAGTAGGAATGAGATAGTAGCATTGTGATTTTTTGTGTGTGTTTCCCTAATGACTGTTGATGCTGAGCATCTACTCATGAGCATATTAATCATTTATATATCTTCTTTGGTAAAATGTCTGTTGAAACTTTTTACCTATTTCTTAATTAGATTATTTGTCTTATTACATTGTACTCATTATTTATATATTCTGGATAAAAGTCCTTCATCAGGTATATGGCATTCAAATATTTGCTCCCAGTCTATTGCTTAACTTCATTTTCATAATGGTGTTTTGAAATGCAAAGTCTTGCCCTGGCTGATGTGGCTCAGTGGATTGAGCACCAGCCTGCAAATCAAAGGGTCACTGGTTTGATTCCCAGTCAGGGCACATGCCTGGGTTGTGGGCTGGGTCCCCAGTACGGGCTGTGCAAGAAGCAACCACACATTAATGTTTCTCTCCCTCTCTTTCTCCTTCCCTTCCCCTAAATAAATAAATAAATAATATATATTTTTTAAAAGAAATGCAAAGTCTTTCATTTTGATGAGGTCCAATCTAATCAATTTTTTTCTCTTATACACCGTGCTTTTTGTGTCCTAAGGAATCTTTGCCTAAATGTCACAGAAGTTTTTCCCAATGTTCTCTTCTAAAAGTCACATAGTTTTAGCTCAGATATTTAGGTCTGTAATCCACTTTGAGTTACTTTTTGTGAATGTTGTGAGATAAAGGCTTAAATCAGGGTTTCTCATTTTCAGCCCTATTGACACACTGGGCTTGATGGTTCATTGTTAAGGGGTCCTTCTGGTGTGCCGTGGGACGTGTGGCAGCGTGTCTGGCCTCAACCTGCCCGACGCCCGCAGCACCTCTGCCTGCAGCTGCAACAGTCAGACCCGTGTCCAGACGTTGTCAGATGTCCCCTGGGAGGTCACATCACCCCACTGAAAACCACTGGGCTACATGAACACTTTTTATATTTGAATAGCCAATTGTTCTAGAAGCATTTGTTGAAAAGACTCTTGTTTCCCTCCTTTGAATTGTCTTGGCAACTTTTTAGTCGCCACAAACACAAAGATTGGTTTCTGGACTCAGAAACCTGTCTCATCGATCTCTGTGACTGCCCTTAAGCTGGTACCACACTGTTCTGATTAATACAGCTTTATGTTGTTTTAGCTTTGGAGACTGTAAGTCCTCCAACTTAACTCTTTTTTGTTTTCATTAAACTTTTTATTTCGAGATCATTGTGAATTCACATGTAGTTGTAAGAAGTAGCACAGAGAGACCCCGTGTGCCTCTCATAGTCCCGCAGTGGGCACGCCTTATAAAACAGAGCGGCCACAGCCGGGACACGACCTTGGTACCATCTATCAGTCTTACCCAGACTTCCCATTTGTACTTGTAGTTCTTTTTCAAAATTGTTTTTAAAGATTGCTTTGGCCACTCTGGGTCCTTTGCATTTCCATAAAAATTTTTGGATCAGTTTGTCAAATTCTACAAAAGCATCTGCTGGGATTTAGATAGGATGCACTGAATATATAGATCAAGTTTTGGCTCATTGCCATCTTAACATTAATCTTCCAATTCACGAAACATGATTTTCTTTTTTCTCCTTGATTGTGGCACTATGTGTGTGGCAGAGCACGTGCCTTCTGAGTCATGACTGTCCAGTGACGTTAACTGCGTTCACACTGTTGGACAACCGTCACCGCTATTTGCACAACTTCCCCGCCCCCCAGAGGGAAACCATGCTTTCTCTGTTAAAGGCAATGCTGAAATTGCCAACCTACTACTTACTACATGATCTTCTGTGGTCCCCACAGCCTTCTTTTCAGATCAGTAATCAGGACTTACCTCTGCATCCCAGGGAATCCTGGCTCTTGTCTTTGCAGGAATACAGAGTAGCGGCCCCCCACCCCGCCCCTTACCCACAGGGATCACTTCCGCGGCTCCCAGTGCCTGCTGGGGCCTGAAGACAGCGCCAAACCTACGTGCTCTGTTCTTTCCCTATGCGTACCTTTTCTCTTACAGGGAGCGCTTTCTGTCTCCTCTTTGGCATATCTGAATTACCAGCATCTCTATTCTAACACTGCGGGGCCATGATTAAGTGAAATGAAGGCTACATGATCACAAACACTGCGATGCTGTGACAGGTGGTCTGCGACCTCGACAGCCGCTACGTGACTAAGGGGAGGGTCCCCTGTGTGGCACGGATGCTCGGGACAAAGGGATGATTCACATCCTGGGCGAGAGGGAGTGAGAATTCACCACGCTACTCAGAATGGCACACAATTTAAAACATGAATTGTTTATTTTTGGAATTTTCCATGTACTATTTTTGTCCACAAGTAATTGAAATTGCTAAATGCAAAACCACAAATGTGGGGGGACGGTTATAGACAGTCCTGTTTAAGAAACTGGGCTTTAGGGTTGTCAAATCACAGCTCTGCCATTGACAAACAGGTGACTTAACTTCTCTAAATCTCATGTTATTGTGCACAGATTTAAACACTTTTATTTCTATCAATCTAGGTGTGGGCTTCAGACTCCCACGGGGATTCAGCGCCTGCCAGGTGCTGTGGGAGCCGCAGGATGAACATGCACTTTCACCGTAAACATTTTTTCCCCCCAAAGTTCAAGTTAGGTAATTTAACTACAAATGATATTTTAAATTGTTATGGCATACCAAGGACATACATTGTGGAATTAAATGTAAGATTCTCATGTGATATAAAATGTAAGTCTTGAAATAAATTTAGAGTTTGTATTTGGGTGCTTTGCCTTCCATACCCCCCTCCCCTTCCATAACCTCCCCCATTCTACTTAAAAGTCTCTTACCCTCTAATTGCACCCCCAGCCCTAACAGACATTCGATCCTTATCCACAGGCCTTTTCCTCACAGAACCTCAGAATCCTTCTCAACACAGCCCTGCAGGCAGCTACTAACAGCGTATGAGAGCTATCACATAAGCCGAAGTCTACTTGCTGTATCTGTTCAACTAGTTTACAGTTATTTGCTTTAGGCTTTATTTGACTATTTTGGGGTATTTAAAATAAAATCAATGGCCCTGAAAATCAAGGTGATTTTATTTACTTCTGGCTTTCCAAACATTATGCTCTTCCTTTCAGATTATTTTACTTTATCTGCTTTACATATAAATGATCACAATAAAGATAATGAAAGGCAACCTACGGTATGTTCACTTTAGAAGTGACAGTACCCATCATGCCATCCACGTCTGCCAGGCCAAAGGTACTTACATTTCATGCACTTTTGTCCTAATAGCCTGCCAACAGAAACCAAATGCCCATTAGTATGAAAAAGTCCTTTATGAGTGTCTTCTCATGCATCATTGTGATCTAGTTCCTATTGAAGACAGATTAAATGTGTTTTTGTTCCCCATTTAAGAAAGGCTTAAATTTTATCTCCTTGGTTATAACACTGGGGTTTGTTTGGGATTGTTTTTTTAAGATTCTCATCTCTTTATGAAGATACATATGATGGACAAGGGCAAGTCATAGAGAGAGCAAGTCCCTTTCTGATTAAACAGCTACGCTTTTCTTTCCAGTGTCCTACCTACCAAGTCTTTATGATCGGTGGCTGGCGTGACAGATTACCTTAATTTGTATCTAGCTGTTGCTAAGCTATCACCATGGTGTCAGAGCACTCAGGCAAATACAGATGCCCGAAAACAAACGCGTAGGCAGGACATTTTGTCCCTAGCCCCCTCACCTCTGCTGGCACCTGGGTGAGCAGTGCAGCACTGAAGTTCTGTGTCATGGCTGCTCTCCAGCCATAACAACACCAACAACAGAACAGCCACGCCTTTGAAAACCAAATTATCACAGCCCACAAAGATACAGTGATGTCCGCAAATGTCAGGTCTGTCACTCACCCAAGGCATCAGCAGTCTTTAAACTTATACCTTGCAATGACTAAAGCAGACACATAGTAACCTTGATTGAATGCTCCCCCTCTAGCAAGATGAAACACCAGCAAAAATACTGCCCTCTTAATTATACTCTTTATGGTCACGCACTCACAATGAGTGGCATATTTTTGTTCTGTGTCAATACATTTTTTCAGATAGTTTTTACATTTTCAAATCTAAGAGAGGAGTTTAGTAGAATGAGCTACTGTGAGCTTTGTCTGCAAGAGCGGTATAAATATGAACCGCACTTTGAGTAACTCCCTTTGCCTTTCCACATACAGACAGAGAACATTTCATCCGAAGGGAACAGCTTCATTTTCTTAAAAGTGCCCGTCCACACTGTCAGATATATTTATGGACGAGATGTATCACTTGTTTACCTAAATAGTGGCGTAACTAGCTGTTTCGAGAAAGTGTTACATAAATCTTTCTATACGCCTGGACTCTAAACAAGGCTATGATTAGGAAATAACCTACTTCCCCCCTTGGCTAGTTGTAATGAGAGCTTTCCGAATTAAACGCTGTGTCTGAACACGTCTTCCATTCAGAGCGTGTGCCCATCAAAAGTGCTCTCCGATCGCAGTGTGTGGGCTGCACTATTTATAACCTAGTTAACAGTGCCAGCCAGAGACAGCAAAAGGTGTGTGTTCCATGTGCAAATCCCCAGCAGTAATGTTTACAATTGCCTATAGTTGCTTGCTCTCTTATGTTCAACAGCAGCGTTATAAAATTGAGTACAGGAAAGAGAAAATGGTACTGATACTACACTTTTATATTGCTTAAAGGTTTGTACAGAGTTAATTAGAAAAAGAAATTGAAGAGTGCAAGAGGACAGTGGCCCCGCTTACAATGGACAGTCTCATGTGACGGCACTTGGACGGCTGACGGTAGCTGTTCGGAGGAGGAAATTCACCGTATGGCATAGGCTCTTCCTGTGTTGTCTCCCAACTTGTGTTTTCTCATAGCATCATCTTTGTTTTACTAGACTGCGCCTCCCATGACTTGAAAGCCACCAACAGAGAAAGAAGAAAAAACAAACAAACAGGATAAATCCGTGCTTTCTTTCACTGACAGTCATTCCGCATCACTGTGTGCCGAGCACTGTCTTGGATGCAAAGGTGACCAGAGCCTGAGGTGATCCGTGACTTCCCCACTATATTGCGGGCTTCTCGGGATCACAGTAGTTCTGAAAGGAGGGGATGTAACAAATAGAACAGACAAATCTGGGTTCAAATCCCAGCTTCTCCACTGAATGTGATGTCAGGCAAATTGCCCACATTCCTTCTGGCGTTTCTGTAGAAATGGAGACAGTCGTGCATACTAGTGAAGTGGCTGCTGAGTGTCTGAAAGCATCTGTCACCTCACCTGTTCCAGGGGTCAACATTCAGTAAGTGTTAAATGAAATAAGTTTTTATAATGATGAGGCAAACAAGTAAAATAGAGTACTAATCAAGGAACAATAGGTTACCAACTCTAACTAGTAGGTCCAGAGACTTCTTTTTTTTTTTTTAAGATTTTATTTATTTCTAGAGAGAGGGGAAGGGAGGGAGAAAGAGAGGGAGAGAAACATCAATGTGTGGTTGCCTCTTGCACACCCCCCACTGGGGATCCGGCCCGCACCCCAGGCATGTGCCCCAACTGGGAACCGAACCAGCGACCCTTTGGGTCACAGGCTGACACTCAATCCACCAAGCCACACCAGCCAGGGCCAGATTCTTCTTTTAACATACAGGACAATAAAGGGTGAGAAAGTACCCAGGGAGGAGAGGATCAGAGCCCACCCAGGGATGTATATTAGGAGGGCACAGAACAGGTGCGAAGCTTGCCATGGGCAAAGTTACAGGGTGGGAAGGGAGCAGCATTTGCAGTGTGGTTTGGGAACTACCTGCATCAAACTCAGGGGCTTGCAGAGTAGTCAGGGTTTCTCCATACCTCTGAAAGCGAGGTCCAGGAATCCACGTTTCTCATACGCTGCCAAGAAGTTCTCACACATACTCCCGCTTTAGACCCACTGGGGTAAATGACGGACTTCGAGAGTTCTGACCTCTGATCTTGGTGCTGTGCAACGCATAGAACGTGAGCTTGGGGTAGTAGATTCCAGGCAGATTGGAATGCTTAGCATTTACACCAGAAAAAAAATCTCTCCAATAGAACACAGAAAGAGGAAAAGAAGAATGTGTCGTCCATGAAAAATACAAAATAAATTGGCAGGATTAAGTACATAATGAATTATAATAAATATGAATTCATTAAATTCGCCAATTAAAAAGCAGAGTCTCGGGTTGAATTAAAGAACAAGATCCCGTAGTAAGTTGTCTAAAAGAGAACCTTAAAAAAAAACACACAGAAAGGTTGAAAATAAAAGGTGGGAAAAATATATAAACCCAAAGAAAAATGGGAAGGAGACCCCAGATAAGAAACCCTCAGGCTAGATAACCAGTCTCTCTCTTTCTCCCCACCCTGCCCCCCATCCCCCTAAGCTCCAAGGGCCCTTCTTTAGCTGTAACTTGTTTCCTAAGCCCACATCTTTCACAGCTCACTTTTTCTTCCCCTGTGACTTTCTAAATAAACTTTCTCTTATAATTTGAGTCTTGGCTCTGGACTCTTGTCTTAGCCACAACCAAAAGAACTGGGGCTGCCGAACCAAGGTCCACGCCCGGCGCCTTCCCCATAACACCTCTACCTCCAGAGGAGGGAGCAGCACCGAGGAGTTCTACTGCCTGAGTCGGCCAGGGGCTGACTGGAGTGGCCAACGGGGCCGGGACTGATACGCCTGTTCCAAGGACGACGTCAGCTTGGAGTTGGGAATCCACGAGACCTGCCTGGATATTCACAGGGCACTTCTGGAAATCAAAATCTAGAAAAACCAAATTGGGAAGTGAGGTCAGGATTTCAAACATCCCCAAAAACTTTGGCTTGAAAGGAAATCCCAACAACCAGTGTTGGCGAGAAAGTGAAGGGCAACCTTTATGCACTGTTGGGGATGGAAGCGGAGCGGGTGTGGCAAAGTGTGGAGCTTCTTCAAAGAACTGAAGAACTGAACGACCTGCCATGACTACAGAGGAAGTGCTCGACTGTAACATGGACAGGAAGAAAGACACTGACATTGTTGCCACCGACGCAGATGGAGACCGCAGCCAAGACTGCGGGAAAAGGCTGAGACTTGGAAAGGCAGCAATGGAAGAATCGGGAAAGATCTCCGAGAGCTAAGCTGTGTCCTCAGAGACCAAGGCCTCCGAGATCATCCACATCCCGGTATTTCCAGTCACTGCGCACGGATGCAGAAGTTGGAGAGGGAAGAAAGCGGACAGGAAAATACCGGTTCATTTGAAAGCAGGTGTTGGAGGAGAGCTCTGCAGGTGCTCCGAACTGCGGGAAGGACAGGTGGGTGTGAGAGCAAAGTCAGTCTGCGATGTCGCTGGAGGCAAAAGTGACAAAACTGAAGCTGTCCTATTTCAGGCACGCCAGAGAAGGCAGGGATCTTTGGAAAAAACAGCAATGCTGGGAAAAACAAAAGGCAGCGGGAAAAGAGGAAGACCAAAGATAGGGTGGATCGACTACACAGAAGGAACCACAGACAGGAGTCCCAGGAGCTGAGCAGTGCAGTGGAGGACAGGACAATGTGGACCTCACTCACCCGGAGGGCTGCCAGGACTCAGAGCCAACTCAATTCCCCTTCTAGGTGTATACCAAAAAATATAATAAAATAAAATAAAAAATGATTTAAAATTTAAAGCAATGACTCAGGAAAGTATTTGTACACACATGTCAAACAATGTTATTCACAATAGCTGAAGTCCATGGGCGGATCTGGCACCTGCTGCGGCCTGGCCGAACCTTGGGGGCATTGCGTTAGGTGGGGTGGGCCAGACGCGGAGGGAGGAATGGGATAAGGTTCTACCTGTGGAGGTCCCTGGAGGGGTCAGATCCGTGCAGCCGAGGAGCCGGATGGCCGGTGCCGAGGGTCGGGGAGTGAGAGGGAAGTTAGTTTTGGGGATGCCGTTAAAGAAACTGATGGAGAGAAGAGGAACGATGGAGACTAGGCTGACTTACATTACAAGGAGCCCTAATGGTTCCTCGGTAAGTTAGACCTGGAGCTCCATATGACCCAGCAATTCCACTCCCAGGCATCTACCCCAGAGAAGCGAAAGCAAACAGCCACGCAAAAGCCTGTGCAGACATGTGCACAGCAGCAGCGTTCACGGTGGCCAACAGGAGGAAACACCTCCGCGTTCGTCCACCAGCTGAGGGGGGCACGGTGAAAAGTGGTCTGCACACGCGGCGGAGCATCACTCGGCCCTGGAGAGGAAAGAAGCGCCAACGAGCTGCGACAGGGACGGACTTCGGAAACGTTATGGTGAGTGAAAGAAGCCGGACACAAAAGGCCACAGAGTGTATGATTCCGTCATGTAAGACGTGTATCTCTGTGAAATGGATTTCACAGAGATAAAAGGCATATTAGCTGTTATCAGGGGCTGGGGGGCAGGGTGGGGAGTTTGGTGGTAGTGAGTTTCTTTTTGGAATAATGAGAATGTTCTGGAAGTTGAAGGTGGTGATGATTGCAGGGTACTGTGGGTGTCCTCAATACCACTGAATTGTGCTCTTTACAGTGGTAAAAATGGTGGGAAAAAGAAAGAAATGTGAAGAATCTTAATATCTGACAATACAGAATATAAGGCAAAAAAGACAAAGAAAGGTGTTATACGCTGATAAAAGAAACGATAGAGCAAGAAGAGATTACCATAAAAAACATGTATGCACCTAACAATACAGCCTCAAAATATACAAAGCAACAACGAAAAAAATTGCAGGGAGAAATGAATAAATCAAGTTACAGTTAAAAGATTTTAATCACATCTTTCAGAAATTGAGAGGTCAAGCAGACATAAATGTGCATGTTGAAATGTGAATAATACAGTTAATGAGCTCCAATTATGAGGTGTATATAGAATTTAGCACCCAAGGAAAGGTTTAATAATAGCTGTTAGATTGAACTATGTGAAAATGTCCATAGCTGACCATTTTTAACCTATAAAAATGGAAGTTTCATATTATTCAACCTATATATCATAGGTTGTTGAAGGTGTTAAATGAACTATTTATATAAACAAATAGCACAATGTCTTAATTTAATTTCCTCTGGTCTTTCCTAAGAGAGCACTTTCTTCTCCTGGTTTTTATAAATCAATACAAAAAAACTCTACTGTAACTGGATACAGAATTCAGTCCTGTGAAATGTAAGGTGACAATTTTTTGTAAGATCAACAACAAAATAACCAGTGTGGGTCTGTGAAGCTAGCTGCCAGGGAATTCTGGGAGTCCAGCTGTCCTGGCTAAATTCACACCAGACTCAGCTGTGATTTGGTGCCACCTGCTGGCAGTGGTTGGCTCCAATTTAAATATTCTTGGGGACAATTTTGAGTTTCCAGGCAGCAGGATAGCATCAAGTGATTCCAGAAACATCCCAGGTAGTCAGTCAGATCCAGAGGTTTGGCTGGGAGGACAAGGAGGAGCAGAGAGACTCACCCTTCACTTCTTCTCTTTCTAAAGCAAGTTCGCACCTTTGTGGCTTCGGCCTCCACTCCAAGGCCCCCAGCCCCACCCCAACCCCTGCCCCCTCTCTGTTCTCAAATAGGGACTAGACAGGCAGTGGGAGTCAGTTGCCAATTCTGCGTTATATCTCAAATTAATTTTGATGAGTGCATTATCCTGGGATTTTATTGTGCTTTTCAAGGACCCCGTGAATGCTTACAACATAGTAGCACTATGTTTTTTATTTTAAAGCCTTTGATTAAAGTGTTTCTGGTTGGCTATAAAAAGAAAACCTTTATTAGGTTGAGGCTAATTAAAATTCAAGCGGGAAAAAAAAAGGAAGACATGCAAAGGTTCAAAATTCCACCCAGGGAATATTAACCCTATTGCCTGAATGCCTTGAAACTTCAAATTTACAGTTGCCTTTCTGGGTGACTTCTTGTTACCCAGCAGGCTCAGAAAGTCTTGGTTTGGTTATTTCTTTGTTAAACTTCTTGGCTCGCTGGGGCAGCTTTTCCTTCCCGGTATAAACGTGTGAGTCCGCTGCAGTGTACTAAGCATGCCCTCACGCACACGGACTGGGCTCGAGGGGAGCAGCAGGAAGGTGTGGGGCTGTGGAGGGGTGGGGCTCGGTTGTTAGTGATGTTCTGTTTCCGTCCCCATCCCTCTTGCTGGCACCTCACCAATTCTGCGTTCCCTAGGAGTCGCTAACACGGGAGTCAGAGGCGGTCAGTCTGAGAGACCAACGCTGCTGTGACAGCAGAGCGAGCGGTTGGCAGTCAAGGTCTTCTTGGCTCGTGGCTGCCAAAGCTTACATTTGTCTTCCATGGAACTGTCAAGCACCAGGCTGAGTGTTGGGGGAGACTTGTGGCACCGGCCAGAGAAGGCCTTAGTGTGTCCACCGCCTATGGCGCGGACCTCACCTCTCCCTTCTGCCTGCTCTCTAACTTCAAGGCTCTCTGTTTTTAACTCCAAAGGGCTATGTATAGTTTTCCAATATTGGCCTCCAGTTTTCTGCTTCTGCTTACAGTTTTTCCTGCTTCCAATGCCCCACACCCAGTCCTCGTGGGTCAGAATCCCGCTCGGCCTGCCTGCGGCTCCAGAACAGCTCTCTCCAACACGGCACCTTCCCAATCCCTGACGGCTCCTTACTTACTGCAGCTCCAGTGCAGCCTTCTGCTTTATATTACAGTTTCCGGGGTTCACGGTTGATTCTTAGGGTAGACTGGAAGCTCTGTGAGGACCAGGACCTTCCTTATCCATTCCTTTATTCCCCAAAGAATCAAAGCTCTGCAGTCATAAACATTCAATAAATATTTGTTTAAGTTTGAAAGCCTTTGTCACGTTAAAGCTGGTCAGGCCACCCTCCAAAGTGGGCTCACCTTCTCTTGCCAACTGCATGGGTGCACAGCCCTCTATTTTGGTGCCAAATGGTCTCCCGGACCTTTCTCTACAATTGCTATGAGCCAAATTCTGTCACTGCAGAAATTCCCCGGAAATGTAGACATCAGGAAACACGTTCATTCGCTCCAGCCTAGATGAGAGATCCCTTTAGCATTGAAATAACTTTCTTACCCAGTCCAGGCTGAATCAATGCAGTTTCCACAGCCACAAAGCTTACTTACCACCACGTGCTAGGGTTGCAACAAGCAACTCAGGAAGAATGTACATGGCAAGAGAAGCTGTACCTTTTATGTGGCTTAATTTTTTAACATTTAAATGTCATTAAGTCATTGGATGCCAACTTGGATGTAATATATTTTATTATATATGTCACTTGGAAATGTAGTATGTCCAGAAAGAAAATTCAGGAAACACAAAATGTATGAGTCTTAGAGGATCACAACATTAGTACCATGTCTGTCCCAAAACTTGGGAGTTTCTTTCTGCCACCATACCTGGGCCACTTATTTCTGCTGATGCTAATACTTTCCTTTAAAAAAAAAATGTTTTAATGTTATTAAAGAAAAGTCACCCCAAACTTCTCTGATTTCTAATGTAAAATATTCAGAGGGCAGAAGCAGGTAATGTGGATTACTGGATTTCTCTACCCCCTTTCCCTCAAACCCACAGGCTCGGGTTCCGAAGGGCAATTTCTCGTCTTTGCTCCATGCTGAGTATACAGGTCAGGAGGGTAATAAGGTTGTTTATTTGAAAGATTTTCATCTGGTGCATTTCTAATATTCTTGCCCCACTCCTGACCACTCCAATCAGTATCAGTGAATCCAGCATCTCTCTCCCACCACCAAAGAAAATGATGAAACAGAGGTAATTTGAGTCTGAACTCTCTGATCCCAAATTTGTCATCTTCCCAGGGCGCAAGGGTTCTATTGCTTTAACCCTTTAAACCAGTAATGGCTCAGTGATAATGTCAGTCTTTTAAGCCAATGGCAGTTGAGTAATAACTAGTACCATGTGTTTACTATTAACTCAGTGTATAATCCTTCAAGGTATCACATATTTTTTCAAAAAACTTACTGAATTCAGAAATTGCCCATGGCAGAATCAAGAAAACAGGGTACTATACTAATAAAAGTAAATGCTATGTCATAACATATTATTAAGAAGATGCTGTGTTAGATACACATATTTTACCGTGACAAATGAAATCAGCTGGCTGAATTGGAAATTCCTTCCTGAAAGATTTTCCTCGTGCTTCCTAGAATCCACAGCATAAAGAAATTCTGAAACTGTTTTATAAATAACCTCAGATCAAATATGTTTAGTAAGTGTGTGTTGCAAGATAAAAATTTTGAGATATTAATCTATACTTTTTCTTCTGGTACTTTCCCCTTTCCCTTCCCTGCCTCTAAGCAGATATTCCTTCGGGATCCGTCGGGATTCATGGTCTTGGTGAAAGGGACGAAATGGACCAGAAAGCTGATATCACCCTCAAGCTCTTATTTCTAAAAACTGAGGCCCCAGCAGGAAGACGTGAGCCAGGGGCAGAAGCAGGAGGACACTGGACAGGCCAGTGGGACCAGCAGCTGCTGGGTGGGCTCTCCGGCAATCTGGTGGAAGGTGGGCCTGCTCCCACAGAAGGTGTAACTGTGGGCTTTGACCACAGACCAGAGGCCTGTGGGCGAGATCTGACTGTGTCTGACCATATAAATTTCAGTCCTTCAGCATTAAATACCTGGGCAATGTCACAGAAAAATCCGACTTTGGGCTTTTCTTCAATAACCAGCAGGTTTGGCCATACTGGGTTCTGTCTGCCACGGCACCCAAAGCATAGGGAATAACAGTCTAGTCCCCGCCAGCCCCTGGCTCTGTCCCTGCCCTGAGGCTGGGGGTTAGTTGCCACTCATCATTAGATGATGCCCTGCCGTGTTCCAGATGATAGGGGGTGGTTCTCTTTACCCAAGATTCTCTCCTTCCCTGGGAAACAGAAGATAGACTAGAGTTGGCTCATGTTGAAAGAAACAGGGGAGCCAGTGCCTTTTTTTGTAGAAGCGAAGAATGTTCTTATGTGTTTAATAGGCACACCACCTGCTTCCCTCGTGACCTCTCCTTGCCTGCTCCCTGTAGGCATTTGCCTCATGTACCCTGTTCTAAGCAGCCTTGCCAAGAGACGCCCCTGTCCCCGGTTGGGCATGACAGAGCCGCTGCCTGCAGGGCATGCGGAGCAGAGTAGAACCCATGTGGGCAAACGCCCAGAGGGCAAAGGCGCTGGCAGCCCACGGCAGTGGGGGTTGGGAAGGACTCCACAAGGATGGGACTCAAAATAGGAAGTAAATGGTTAAAAAACAGACCTTTCGTTATTCATAGATGTATGACCTGAGAATTGCATGTCCCGCCTGTGCCTTCTCATGGGCTGGGTTACGTAGCTCTGGGTGCTAGTGGCACTGAGGTGTACCTGTGAGCGAGGGGACCAGAACTTGCCCTGGAGAGAGGCGGCAGGACACCGGCTTCCTTTCCCTGGGGGAGGGGTAAGGAGAGTGAGCACCAGAGCGGCATCTTTGTCCTTCCTGGGTGGAGTCTGATTTGACTGTGGTGGTCTCCCCGTGTATCTCTCGGACTGTTGCTCCAGGCTGGTTCCGATAGCCTTTGTGCTTTTGCTGCTAAACTAGAACTGTGTGTTTCAAAACCTTAACTGTTATGGACCCGAGCTAGTTATCCCAACACTTTGCTCACCTCATTTATAACCAATAAAAAATAACAGCTATCCTTTATTGAGCTAATCTTATGCCAGCTACTGTACCTGCACTAACTACCTCATTTGTAACCACCCTGTAGGGTGCGGTTGCCCCATGCTGTGAAGAAGGAAATGGAAGCTAAAAGCTTGAACAGCTTCCTAAAATCTCATGCTTAATCCTTGCTGGAGCCTGGATTCCAGTCCAGGTCTGTCAGGCTTCATAAGGCCTGCACTCTACTTTTATCACCTCCTGCAACCTGAGGACAACAGCCGGGTGGGAGGGGTGGAAACCTGAATGCAAAAGGCCCAATCCCCAAAGAGCAGCAAAATGAAATAAGGCACATTCTTTAGGGAAACAGAAAAGGCAGATTCCTGCAGTGACAGAGGTTCTTGCAAGTGTCCTTGGAGTTGCTCTGGAGAACAAGGAGTCACCCTGTCAGCGGACCATCCCTCTGGGACCCAGTGTTTCTGGGGTATTAGGGCGGAGTCCAAGGGAGCATGCGACTCTTTTTTCCAACTATTGTTATGAGTTGAATTGTGTCCCCCCAAACACATGGAAGACCTAGCCCCAGTCCCTGGGAATGTGACATTATCTGGATTCTTTGCAGGTGATTCCATTGAGATGAGGTCGTTAGAACACCCTCCAATCTGATAGGACTGGTGTCCTTATAAAAAGGAGAGATTGGGCCCTGGCTGGTGTAGCTCAGTGGATTGGGCACCGGCTTGTGAAGCAAAGTGTCACCGGTTCGATTCCCAGTCAGGGCACATGCCTGGGTTGCAGGCCAGGTCCCCAGTGGGGGATGATACGTGTGAGGGGGAACCACACATGGGTATTTCTCTCCCTCTTTTTCTCCTGCCCTTCCCTTCTCTCTAAAAGTAAACAATTTTTTTTTTTTAAAAAAGGAGAAATTTGGACACAGAAACAGACGTGTACAGAGGAAAGAAGATGGGAAGGCACAGGGACAGTGCCACGTAGGAGCCAGCCAACACCTTGAGCCACTAGAAGCCATGAGAAAGGCCTGGAACAGACCCTCTCTCTCAGCCCTCAGAAGGCACCAAACCCGGTCAACACCTTGATCTTGGATTTGTAGCCTCCAGAACTGCAAGACAAGTAATCTCTGATGTTCTAAACTGCCCAGTTTGTGGTGCTTTGTTATGGAAACCCCGGGAAAGGAAAACACTACCCAATAGGAACACATTTTAAAAGAGAAGATTTGGTTGTGTGGGTCTGACATCACCCACTTCAGTCCTCCTACTGAGCAGGGCGGGCACCACCAGTGGGGATGTGAATGACCACCCACATTTCAAGCCTCCGCCCCCAGGTTGGTCAGCTGGAGGGTCCAGTGCATGTGTCGCACAAGGTGGCTGCAAACCAGGAAGACAGCTGCCACCAGAACCCAGCTATCCTGGTACCCTGATCTTGGACTGCCAGCCTCCAGGAAAGTGAGAAAATAACTTTCTGTTGTTTAAGCCGCCCAGCCTGGGTATTTTGTTATGGCAGCCTGAGCTAAGACAACGAAGGAAAGAACTTGATAGCAGGGTGATGTAATTTCGGGGTTGGGGCACTACGGTGGATGGAGCCCTAGAATGGGGGTGGGGGTCGGGAGTGGGGGTTCTGGCCTGTGGCTCAAATCCTGCCATGAGTTAACTGTCTTCGGGATATTCCTTCATGACAGCGTAGGCATTGCAGGGACAATTCTAGGAGGTACCATTCCTACAGACTAGGGACAGTCCTGCTCCTAACCTTTGACCCTTTGTTTCTTCATCTGTAAAATGGAAGGGGAATGGAACATACAGTACCCAACAGTAAGTCATTTATTATTTCACCAGCCATTTGTCAAGAATCGGCTGTGTCTCAGGTACTTGGAGACAGAGTGTTTGAAAATGGCCATGTCCTCTAAGAGACATTTTAGCTGGGGAGACAAATAAAAAGGGAATTACCGCTCTGTGTGAGCAGGGTTTCCGTGTCCTGGGGCCGCCAGAGCAAAGCACCACAGACTGGGGGGCTTCAACAACAGACATTTCTTTTCCCACAGTTCTGGAGGGTGGAAGTTCCAGATCAAGGCGCCAGCCGCAGGGGTGGTTTGTCTGAGGCCTCTCCCGTTGGCGTGCAGACGGCTGCCCCGTCTACATGTCCTTTTCTGTGCCTGCACATCCCTGGTATCTCTCCCTTTTCTTATAAGGACACCAGTCGTATTGGATCGAAGCCCACCGTATGACCTCATTTAACCTTAATTACCTCCTGTCTCCAAATACTGTCACATTCTGAGGTATACTGGGGATCAGAACACATGAATCTCTGGGGGCCACCATTCAGTGCAAAACAGTTCCTATGACAGGAAAGAACAAGGCACCGTGGAAGCATAGGGCAGGGGGCTCTGTCCCCGCCCTGGGACCCGGGAGGCCTCCGGAGAAAGAGATCTAAGCGGCTCAGGACTAAAAGAGGAGGCTGGAGGCCGGGCCGCCCATTTAAGCGAATACAGCTCTGCTCACAGACCTTACATGCTTTAGTCCTCGGTGGAATCTGATTTTTTAGTTATTTTTTTTAATGTTTGGACTTTGGTAGAAGTAGCACATGAAGAGGAACCCCAAAACATTCTTTCCAAGGCCAGTGCCACTTGGGCAAGCCGCTCCTCCTTTTTGCCTCAGTTTCCTTGTGGTAGAATCAGGCACTTGGCATCTATAATCTCTCAGGCCCTAATGTGTTGTGACTCCGGGGAAATCCTCAGACTGGTTCACAGGTCCATCTCTAAATTACTATGCTGACACTTCAGAAGCTTTGGGAAAGGGAGCCATGGATTCTGGAGCCAAATGCCATATTTACTTTTGGAGCGTTAATTACTAAGATTTCCTCCCTCCCTCCCTCCTTTCCTGTTACAACCACAGAATATTTAGACAAAGGGGGACTGGTGACAGGAGTAAATCTGGCTCTCACACCAGCTTGGCAGGACCTAGCCGCTCCAGGGTGACGTTTGCCCCTCAGGCCGTAGTGGTGACGTTTTTCGCCTGTGGGAGCAGGACAGGATTACACAAAGCAATGGATGCCCACTGTGGAGAAAAAAGAAGACCAAATGTTACACAAAAGTGTGGCCTGGAAGAGTAACAGTCCCTTTACCATCCTATAGCTCGGGTGCCACTGTGTCCCATACCTTTTCGATTCACATCCAGATATATGTACATATTTTTTTTACAAAAATGGGATTACACTATATAGATCTGTGATAGTCTTCTTTGGCTCAGTATGACAGACATTTTTCTCAATCCATAGAGTACCTTTTTCCCCTGAAGCCTACGCAGTATATCATAGCATGTATCATTCATTTAACTAGTTCCCAAGTTCCTTCCGATTTGCTTGCTCTAATGAACGATCCTGCAGTGAACATCTCTGTAGATGCAGCCTTGGTTGGGTATTACTTTGGGATACATTCCTAGAAATAGAATCACAGGATCTCGAGTTTACTTCAATGACGTGTTTTATTTTACAGAAAAGATTTTAGGTAAGTCAAATAAGACCAGATATATATACACATAGATATACATACACACATACATATATGTACACACACATACATGTATATGTATGTATACCCTTTCACTTACCATCTTTTAATTCACAACATAACTTTTTTAATATCAGACAATAACTAGAGCAGTATGTGTGTCCTTCTCTTCTCTTTTAATGGGGTCTGGCTGGCTAGGGAACCAGCCTCCCTAGGCTCCCTGCTTCCTGCCCGTCGCTGCAGCTTTGTGACCAGTGCGGGGACTCCTGATGGCAGCCCTGGGCAGCCCTCCAGGCAAGGGGGCCCTGGTGGCTGCAGCGCCTCCAGTCAGCACGCTGGGCTCGAGATGAGCTACAGTTTGGGCTGCGTTGGTTTTCTCAAGGGCTCGAAGTGGAGAGGGGGGTTGCTGTAGTTTTCCCTCTCCCCTTGTATCCTGCTGCGCAAGGCAGATACTCAGCTAAAACCAGATCCGAATGGCTGTGGTGGGTGCTTCCCATCTCAAGCTGCTATCAGTTATTAATAGTTCTACACATAAGGAAAACCGCCCAGCACAAATTCTCTTCAGTGTTCATTCAAAACCTGCATTATTTTCATACTGTGTCACAGTGTGTCACTCACCTGCTCCCAAATGCCACTGAGATTGCTGTTTCCCCCAGCCCCTCCACGCACAGCGGGGTTAAATTCAATTCCTCGGGCCTGACTTCCCAACCCAGTCAGTTTTGCGAGTTATTTAGCAAGGTGTGCCTTTCTGTAAGTTCTACTTAATAAATATAATGTGTTCCTCTACCCCTCCTCATTTTTCCTCTTACTTTTCTGTTGTGAGTATTCACGGAATCTGGACCTGCCAGCTACTTCTGTCTGAAGTTGAAGACTTGGCAAAATTTCGCATCCAGCAGGCAAGAAAAAGTGGAACTGTCTCACAAGTAACAGTGAAATCTGTTGCATTGTTTTAAGACATAACTAATATCTTAAATAAAAAAAAGCCCTGCTAAATATTGTCTTGGCAACTATAAATATATTTTAGCAACGATACAGCCTTCAGAGCAACAGCTAACAGACACCTGAAACCTTGTGTCTGCCTGCCACTCCTAATCACAGGCATTTACACTATACACATTTATTCCATTCTCCACTGAATGCTGTGTAATTTTCCATGAGTTTTTAGTTAGTGTTTTATGAGTCCTTTATATGGCCAAGTAGCCAATTTCCCCCCTGCTGAGTTTTACTTATAAAATTGGAAATGAATTCATTAGATCACTTGCAGCAGCTCTAATTTGAAATCTTGAAAAATGCATTTCTATTTAAAAAATTGCCAATCAAGCAGAACTCAGGTGATGTTTCCAGGTGTTTGTGCACATCCTCATGGACCAGGAACAGTCCTACTGACTTCTTCGGGTTGGACTGGGCAGCGATTGTGTTTTTCATTCCTCATTGCTCTCATCTTACTCCATATTTATTCATTTATTTTTATTTTTAGAGAGAGGGGAAGAGAAGGAGGGAGAGAAAACATTGATGGGTGGTTGCCTCTCACACGCCCCCCACTGGGGACCTGGCCAGCAACCCAGGCACGTGCCCTGACTGGGAATTGAACCACGACCCTTCGGGTTGCAGGGGTGCACTCAATCCACTGAGCCACACCAGCCAGGGCTATTTATTCATTTTTTTTATAAGGCATTACTTTGATAGCATTTTCAGAACTATCCTTTTTAAAAGATTTTAAAATAATTTATTTTTAGAGAGAGGGGAAAGGAGGGAGAGGGAGAGAAACACTGACGTGTGTTAGAGAAAGGTCGATCTGTTGCCTCTCCCATGCCCCCACCCCCCCTCCCCCACACCCCACTGAGCCACACCAGTCAGGGCCAGGACTATTATTTGTTAAAGGTTCCAAAACACAACTGTATTCCAACTATTCCAATGCAGCTGGTTTCCCCTTCATGCACTATTTTCCCTTCTTCCTTTTCAAGAGAAAACTACAGGCCCAAATGGTGCCCCTTATGCTAAAAGCCCATGATATCAAACCTAGATTTAATATCTGATCTAATGACAGTTTCAACCTCTTCCAGAAATGTAATCTTAAACAACTAGCCCGGAGTTTTCTGGTCAAGCACCAGTAAGGTAATCCATCACGTGGGCCCTCTCTGGTCCCCACCCCCCAGCAGAAAGAAGAGGCAATCTGCATGATAAAAACCCTGCCATTTGCCTCCCTCCCCTAAAGAAGACGTCCTGGCCTACAAATAATCCTTTATTTTATATTTTGTAATAGCTGCCCAACCCCATCTTTCTTTTAGGTGGGATGCTGCCTGATTCATGAATTGTTTAATAAGCAATTAGATCTTCAATTTATTCAGTTGAAATTTTTTATAACATTCATTAAAAAAACAAAATCTCATATAAATATACAAAACCATTTGAGGATAGTTTTCTTCCCTAGAGAGCAATGATTTTCGTTTCTATTAATAACTTATTTGGAATAAACAGCTTACTTTAAGTGGATTGATCCACGTATGCAAATTAAGACACATATTTACAATAACTCCCAAGGTCACTTTGTAGTTTAAGGGATACGCTTTGAAAAGTCAACTGTGTCAGTTAATCATATTGCTTATCTTAGAAGCTATTTTTTTAGTATTCTATTTGACAGTCTGTGGTTTCAAACAATATGAACAAAGAAATGTTCATTTCCATTATTTTACTTCTATTGTTATTTATCCTTAAATACCTGACTTGATACAGTGAGCGACTAAAGATATATCCTTCATAACACACACTTCATCTAATCCCTATTGTAAAAAGTTTACATTTTCAAACCACTTTGCAGTCCACTTAAACCTGCAAAGTGAACTTAAATGCTAGTCTTAAATCTTCCAACTTTCCTACTAGGAAATCCTGGAAAACTAATGAAATGCAGCTTATACTTTTAAAATTCTAATTGTCACATTAAGCCCAAGGTGAGACTAAAACCGCTGCATCTGTTAACTAAATCCAGCAATGCGCTGTGTCACACGTGCTACTCGGGACCAGTGTAAAAGTCAAGTCCCCGGCAGAAATCCGAGCGCCTCCATTCCGTCTTCTGGGAACGCACAAATTAACCATTCTCCCCAGCGGCCCTGCCCCCTCGCGCCCTCCGCCCTATTTTACATGTAGATGGAGCGGCTCAAGTCTTTTGAATTTGAAGGGCTGCTATCTCGACTCCATTCTTTTCATCATCCTGTTTTGAATGACACTGAGAACGTATGGATTCTTTTGTAAAACCACCCCCTGGATGCTGAGCTCCGTTCTCCTGGCAGCCAGCTAATTTTGCATAGCAATTAGTACTGACTTCTCGAAAGGGGCCATCCAAATGCAGTTCGAGGATGTCCCTTGTAGTTCCTCAGTGGTCTCGGATAATCCTGTTTTGTTTTCCAAACCCGAGGAAGAGGAAATTGCATAATCACTAAATTCCCAGTTGGAGTGGTTTGGAGAAGGATACGGTATTCGAAAACTATACGTTAATTCACCCCTTTGCCGCGACAGGGCAGCAAGGATCCAGCATATGCCTTATTTTAAAATCTATTCTACCTATTCACTGACCGCACAGGGCTGGGCCACATGGTCCTCCTCTCCAGCAGCCAGTCAGCTGGGAGCAGCAGATGGGCTCATTTGCATTTTTCTTCTTATACTTCGACAGGCAAATTAAAGGATTTTTTAATTTACATTTTCGCTATTTGCCGGAAATGTAAACGTGGTTTAACTGTTGAATTGGGCTTCTCTGACCCTCACCCACCACACCCACCCCTTAAAGTCAACTGAGACTTGAGAAAATACCCGAGTAGTAGGTTGTATATATTTATCAAGTTGAAATCTCCAGCTCGGACTTAGAGTCTCAAGAATCAGCCTTTATTCAGATGATGACTCGTGTTTTTCTATTTTAAGCGCTGGGCACAGATATCCCGTGGGTTTGTGTGTGGCATGTGGGTCTGTGAGCGCGCGCGCACTTCAGAATCTCACTTTGCAGCCTCAAAACTTCGGATTACAAGTAGAAGGCAGATTTTTAGCTCGAGCTCACAACAGAGGGCGGCTACTGGCGCTGGGGGAGTGGCCAGAGCCAGCGTTTCCCAGCGCTCCGGTCGCTCTCCAGCAGCCCTCGACTCCATGCCGGCTCGCAGGGCTACTGGGGTCCCTGCGCCCGTCTTTGTGCCCAGCTCGGCGCGGGAACACCCGCCCCGGGGCCCAGGGAACCGCGGAAATGCCAAGAATTCGGGAGAGGCGCGGGCGATAGGAGAGGAAACGCCCCCGCACAGTTGCCGTCCCGCGAAGAAAAAAAAGTAAAAAAAGAGGCTTTTCAAGTCAAACTCCTGGGGTCTGAGAAACCACGTTTTAGATACATAACTCGCGGAGGAGAACACACGGTGGACAGGGATCAGTCATTGTTAGCCAGCGCTGCCCTGGAGCGCCGTGGGTGCGCGGCCTCCGCCCCATGCCCAGGCAACCGGCGCGGGCCCACGTGGAGCAGCGCGGCACCCGCCAAGCGCGCGGGGCCGCCTGGGTCCCCGGATTGCGCGCCCCAGCTCCCCGCCGCGGCCGTTCACGCCCGAGCGCCGCCGCTGGTCCCGCGTGTGCCCCGCTGAGGGGGAGGGGCGGGCCAGGGGTGGGGGCGGAGGGGTTGTGGTTCCAATGCGGCGGGGGCTCCTGTGTCCTTGTGCGGAAATGACACACGGAGTCCCGTCACGTCACGCGAGAGCGCAGCGCACGGACACACACAAAGAGAGGGGAAAATACACGGCGCCCGCCCGCCGCCCCCAGGAACTCCCCGGGCCGCCCCGGCCAGGCCGTCGCGCGCGTCCCCCGCTCCCTGGACCTGCGCTACCTCGCACCCCACGTGGCGCCCAAACTCGGCGCGGGCCCGCTCTGCAAAGTACAGAACTCGTGTCCCAGGTAAGCGCGGGGCGGATCAAGCTGGCTGCGCGGCGGCGGCGGCTCCAGGGCAGACGGACTAGAGAGTGGCTGCAACATCCATGCCGGGGTGGGGGCGGGAGCAGGGGAGGGGACGCAAAGGGGGGCTGCCCTGAGCGCGCCTGGCGGGAGGAGCGCCTACCCCCGCGCGGGGACGTGCGGCCGAGCAAGCGACCGGCGCCCACGGGCTCGCCGCGCCCATTGTGCCGCGCACCCCTTTGTGCCGCTCGGAACGCGGCGGCTCCATGGCGTCCCCGGGAGCACGCGCGCCGCGCGGGGGTGGGGGAGACGCGGAGTGGAATAGTCCGCGCTGCCGCCGCTGCCTGCTCCACTCGCGCCGAGCGCCGGCCCCGCTCCCCTGCCTGGCGCCGCGATGGAGCGGCCGGGCCCGCCGGAAGGCTCTGCGGAGATCGCGGGGACTCGGCGCCCGCGCTCGGCCGGGCTGCGGCGGGGGACGTTTCGGCGTGAAGAAGGGGGTGTCTGAGAGGAGCAGGGGGCGGGGACTATAGGGAGATGCCGAGCGGGGCGCTGGAGGCCAGAGGAGCCAGCGCTCGGAGGGACGCTACCTCCGGGGTCTGCAAATGGAGTGAGGCCGGCTCGCGGCGGTTGCCGCCGGGAGCGGACGGAGACGGGCCCCGCCGCCAGGGGGCGCAGCGCTCTCTCCCCGTCGTCCACGGCGCAGTTCGCGGTTCCCGCTGCCCGGGAGCTGGAGGGGGCCCGGTTCATTTGGGTGTGCACCCTGACTGTCGGGAGGCCTTCGCGGGCGGCCGCGACTGGAGCTTGGGGCGTTCGCCGCTGCCCCTGACCTCTCCCTTTTGCTATTCTTGCAAACGTGATTACCCACGCAGACTTTGCCCTCTCTTTATCGGTGAGTTGTGTAGCAACCCCTATGAAGACTTGTCTACCGAGACATACTTTTTTTTTTTTTTAAACCAGGTGTTTTCACAGAGGTAAAATGATTGCTCAGGTGGCCTATCGAGAAGAATTTTACGCACCAAAGCTAACTAGACAAGGGTTCGTGGAATAGTGCTCAGCACTTTAGAGTCGGAAATGTTCAATTTCTCCTTTTTAAAGTAACTTTGGAATGTTTAACGTACCCGGGGCAATGCGGAGGGTGCCACAAAGCTAAGGCTGCAGGAAACTGGGCCAAGGAACTGAGCTCTGGGTCTGATTTGGTATATAAACAAAAGGGACAGAGGAAGGAAGCTCTTTTGCTTTTCACGCCCCCAACTACCCCCTTTTTAAAAAACAATCACCCCTACCTACTTTGTGGTTCTTTATCACCATACAGGACCCTGTCAGTTCCCTCACCCTCAATAATGAGATTTGTGCAAGATTTTCTATTTTAAGAGTTTTTCATCCCTAGCCACTAGCTCAGTGTTTGATAACTTTAGTAGGTGCTCAATAAACATTTGCTAAATGAACGGAGAGCCTCTTGGATTCCAGATGGAAAGTGGGAGCCTGTTACTGCTGGTGGGTTAACCTATCTGCACATGGCCCTTGAAGTGAAATTCATGGAGCCTTTAAAATTTGTCACGTAAAAGCTCCTGCCACCGAATGTGGGTTTTACAGAGGCTCCATCTCCTTGTCGAAGTAATTTAAGAGAGTTTTATATCCTCACCAGGACCACATACAAAGCACTAATAACAGCAAGAGGCCAGTTAGGACCTAGCAGACAAGGTAGTCAACATCCCAATCTTAAACGAAGGGTATCACATCAACACACTTAATTCACACTTTCCCTTTTGGTCACTTCTAAGTTTTCTAGGCATCCCTTACATCAGCAAAGGAATAGCAGAATGTCAAATAATCAGGGAGAGAAAAATTGGAATCAACCATGGTAGTGATTTGATTGGGTGATAATTTAATGTCCTGCAGGAATGAATGGCTTGCCTGCCACTTTTTAGAGCTGTGCAGAAAGCCCCTGAAGCACTGAGGAGAGAAACAACATGCATCTCAAGTTTTATGATGTAGACACACAGGAAGGCTGCCGGCCGACCAACAGAAATGACGTGGTGTCAGCGTAGTGGAGGCTGGCGTGCGCCGTTTTGTCTCTGGCACTTAATTTTGATGGCAAGGGGAGAGTTGCGGTTGCCACCCTTATTATTCATTGTGCCCGTTACCGCCTAATGGAAGTTTGGGGGAATTATTTGTAGAATTAATCTTTGGGGTGATGGAACTTTTTTGTATCCTCCCATTGGTGCTTACAGGGAGGTATACATGTGCCTTTTCACAGAACTGTACACCCTTCCCTCCAGAGAGTGAATTTGACTGTATGGTAATTTTTCAAAGATCACATTTAAAGTTACATATAATGCATATGCCAGAAACAAGGATGTTTTAATGTGCTTTATGCGCTTCTCCTTGCTCTCGCTGTTTTCTCCTCCAGACTGGGCAGTTGCTCTTCCCACCCTTCTGATGCTCCAGTGTCTCCTGCAACATTATTATTTGAGCCCAAAGCTCTTGTGGTTTCTGGAACTAGCTGCCACACGTGGCCGGCTCGTGCCAAGCTAAGAGCTCTCCATGCTGGCATCAGGCCTCCAGTGTGCCAGGAGAGGTGCTGTCTCACTCGGGGTGGCGGTTCTGTTCGTCACTGAATGACCAGACTTTTACAAACTGTTGTCTCAGAGCTGAGCTGTTCTCAGCAGCTCACCTGGTAAAAACATGCCTTTCCTCCACTTTTAATCCAACTTGCAACATGTACAAAGTCAGCCCTCGTAGTACAGTGTTTTGTTTTCTACCAACAGCCACCTTTCCTCTTCTCTGGCCTGATCTTCCGTTATTGTTGGCCAATGAAACACAGTTGCATCGGTATCTGTAAGGGCACTGATTGCTCAGTTGAATAAATCACTTACTGATCTTTCGTGCAGGGGGTTGATGGTTTGAGCATGAAGCTAGTAGATCAAAGGACGGAGCTTTGGGGGTGGCGTGGGCATTAGTTTACACCACTGGTTGCGCCGACTCTAATTAGCTTGTGTGGTCACAAGACAACACACTTGAAAAAGTGGGAAGTACAGAGGAAACTCAGCTTACACCTCCTAGGAAAATTAGTCACCGCTGTCCAGTCAGTCACATGGGTGGCTGCTGGGATGTGCTGGCCCTCCTTTCCTCCTTGACCCCTAGCTTCTGGGTGCCACAGTTAAAGTTACAAGCCAAGTCTTATGCCTCCTACCATTGACACCTTAAAGAGGTTGCCCTTCATGAGGCCAGGGAGTGCTTGGTTGAGGAGAGTCCTTTTGCGGAGGAAGACCTCAAGTTTAGTCACTCTCCGCAGACGTGGTGTCGGGAGGGTGAGGTGCCGAGTCCCAGGCAGGCGGGCTGTGTGGCTGTACTTGGCTGCCCGCTGAAGATGGGGCTGTGCTCTGACTGAAGAAGGAAGACAGCAACAGTTACAGCCTCAGAGAAACTCTGGATAAGTGGCCCTGGTTTTGTGAGGACTGGCATTTTTCAAACAGCGTGTGCAGATGTGTCTAAAAATAAAAACAAATTGCGAACATGTCCGACAAGCCCCATGGGCAGGGTGCCACTGCCGAGAGGGCCGGGCTCTGAGAGCCCCAGGGCTCCTGGCCGTTCCTGTAGACCCAGAGACCGTGAGGGAGCGTGGCCTGGGAACATTCTTCGTGTCCTTGGAGAGCGTTTGATGTGATGTCACTCTTCAGTTTCTTTCATTTGAAAGACAAATCATACAAACCTTTTCAAAAGCTTTAAGTCATTTAATTTTAAGTTTAAAAACATAGTCACTATTAAGATGTACTGTAGACATCTTTTTTTCTTAAAAATAAGCTTTATAATAGATAACATTTCCTGAGTGCTGTGTGCCAGGGACTTTCTCCTCTGTAGTTTTCACTAACACTCTGAATGAGATGGTGTGTGCAGCTCCATTTTGCAGAAGAACCAGAGTTTGGGTGGGTAAGCAGCTTGCCCGGTGTTAGAAGTTAATTGGCAGTAGAGCCAGAGTTCCAACCCAGTTCTGCCTGGCCTTAAAGTTTAGTAGGGAATCCTGTTTTCTGCTGCATTAGTCCCTCCCTTGGTGGTCTGGGGCCCATGTGGCCAGTTGACTTGCTCCTGCATCGGAGCCCAGCTTCCAGTGGGTGCTCGGCAGGAAAGGGTGGCCGTGCCCCCTTGTGTCCTAGCTCTTCTTGGAAGGCTGGAATGAGACCATCAGGCCGACGTGCACCCCACTCCTTTCCCTCCCCTTGTTTTCTGTGGCACCCTCCTCCAAGTGAGGCACAGACTGCTTGGCCCCTGGTTCTCTCTGCAAAATAAGTGGGCTCTCGTGAGGCCTGCGTGGGCTAACATGCAAAACCGTCAGAGCGTGGGGCCGGTGCTACGTGAGCATCAGCTGCTGCCCGCCTTTTCTGTTTTATTTTTAAAAATCAGCGTGATCTGCAGGAGTTGGGTGTCAGGAAGTCACATCACGTGTGACCGTTGAGCCTGACTGACTGGCTTAGTGGGTTAGAGCACCGTCCCAATACGACAAAGGTGTGGGTTCAATCCCCAGTCCGGGCACGTACAAGAAACAGCCAATGGGTGCACAACTGAGTGGAACAACAAAGCCATCTCCCTCCCTCCCTTCCCTCCTTTCCTCCCTTCTTATTTCTAAGGTCAATTTAAAAAATTACAAATCATGTGTAACAGTTGAGAAAAGGATGAAGTAAGGTTTAGTTAGTTCCTAGTGGAACTTTTAAATCCTTGAGTATGTTTTGATAGTAACATTTCAAATGGTTTGAGCGTATTCTCTCTGCTGTACCTTTGTGTGTGGCAGTGTTACACAGCCACCGTCCCCATGGTCTCAGGTTCCAATCACATTCATCTTCTGGGACTCACATTCTCAAGGACACCTCCTTCCGTGTGAAGAGTTTTCTTCACTTTATATCTGGAAACGTGACTTGGGAGATGAGGAGGATTGGCCTCCAAGTGGCCTGAGTTCAGGGCTGTAGGGCAGGGGCCAGCTGTTCCAGGACGTGTACCTCAGCCCAGCAGCAAGTCCCAAGTGCAGTGCATATTTCTGATTTAATAGGGAACAGACCTGAGTCGGCTGACTGGGATTTGAACCTCGGGGTTTCAGGAAGCCCAAGTACTTCCCGTTTCTGGGCCTGCTGTTTGTCCTGTGTGATGCTGGGCCAGCCACAAGCCTCTGACGCCTCTGATTAGCCCGGTGCTGCTCTCAGCGGAGGCCTGGTCTAGCTGATCTCTCCTGAGCGGCCAATTCTAAAAGAACTTGGTAGAGGGGTGCCCCGGGTCAGTCCCACGCCCCACGGGCAGTGCTAGGGAACGTTTTCCTTTGGAAACCTGAGGGACATTTAGGGAAGAGACCAATGATCCTTTGCCAAGGAATCACCATGCCAGGTGGCCCCTGCTCTCCTTGCTGTGGTCTTGCACCCAACTTTTAACAAGGAAGATCACCCCATAGCCAGATTCCTGCGTGACTCCTTACTGCCCACTTTTAACCAGTGACCTCACCATGCTCCTTCCTTTTTCTCGGCCCGGCCACTTCTCCACTCCCCAGACCCCCTCACCGGTCCTCTGTCCCTGCCACTGCCCACTGCTTCACCCTGGCTGCAGCCGGGGCCCCTGGAGCACGCCTCCGATGGCCCAGTTTGGTCCACTTTTTAGGTGGCATGGAAGGAGGGGGTCAGAACATCTTCCAGGGTGCTCAGACACGAGAGAACCCCGAAGGAGGGACTGCATGTACCAGTCGTCTGCCCTCCAGAATGCAGAAACCCCGCAGGTCAGGCGTCAGGCCCTGGTCAGCCACTGAGCTGCTCTCCATCCACCCACCCTCTGATGGCCTGGCTCTCAGCACTCAGCGTGGGTCATGCGCACACCTGGGTTTGTGGTCCACCCCTCTTCCCACACTGAGGAGCTTCTTACACCTTTGGAGGCAGTAATTCAGGGACAGTTTGGAAATGAAAGGTCTTCCCTAGTTTGTCAGCTGTTGAAATTTAATGATTTAATTTTATATTCTCACTCGTTCTTGTTTGTGGATGTAACTTAGAATGTGACCTGACAAATAAGGAGTGCTGTACCTTTTTTTTTTTTTCATTTAAAAATTTCTTTTTTGCCCTGACTGGTATGGCTAGTTGGTTGGGCATCGTCCTGCAGAGCAAAAGGTCACAGGTTCAATTCCGGTCAGGCACATGCCTGGGTTGTAGGCCAGGTCCCCAGTTAGGGGTGTGGGGGAGGCAGCTGATCCATGATGTTTCTCTCCCTTTCTCCCTCCCTTCCCCTTGCTCTAAAAATAAATAAGTAAAATCTTTAAAAATTAAAAAAGAAAGAAAGCATCCATAATCCTCCTAAATTGAAGTGATTACCATTCTTTGGGCATACTTCCTTCCAGCTGCTTTATGACATTTTTAATTGTGTAGCTGAGATACCCCCATTGCTCTTGGAAGTATGTTGTTACTGACTGGGTAGCCCTGTAATGAACAATTGATTTTGAATCTTTGCACATAATTTAATGCCTGGCTCTTTCTGTCAGTAGAGGTTTTTAAGTCGTGTGATGAGAAAATGCATAGAAGTTGACTTCCGGGAACAACAGGGGTGGAAACAACAGGGGTGACCAATGATGGCCTCGGTCGGGGTCACTTTCGGTTTGTTGTCCCTTCCATCTTCTCTGCAACTTTCTGTGGAACCTGCCAGCAGTCGGGGCAGGTGGTGTGGAGGCTCACTCCGCCCCAGGAGTGGTCTGAGCCTAGAGTTCCTGCCTGTGCTTCACCTGAGAGCAGCCGTGAGGTGAAAGGCCTCCTGGCCCGGCTCTTTGTTTTGCCCTGATGGCCGTGGCTCATTGTGGTGACAACATATCAGGATTGTCAAGTGTGTGAGGCTCTGTAAGTGACAGAAAGACTTGATCTCAGGTCTTTATAAATGGAAGGTTCTGAGGAGGATCAAGATGTGCCCATTCGAACACTAACAAAGTTATTTCCGAAGTAGACCTCCCACCTAGAATTTTCTTGGATTAACATTTCTCCCCCATAAAGGAAAAAAGTCTTGTAGGTGCCCGTGAAAGTTTAGTTATTCGATCTAGAGCACCAGTGTGGAAGCACGGGTGGTCTCCTGCACCGCTGCTCACGCAGCCTGTGTTTGTGAGCTGGGAGAGAGTTGTTAGGGAAACCCCGGCAGGCGTTGTGTCCTCCAACCTGGGGGTAGACTGCTCTTTCCTTCCATTGCTCCTGTCTCCTGGTATTTACTCACCCTCCCCCGACAGAAGTCCCCCCGAGACGCACTTCATCCTCCAGGTCCTTCCAGGTGTTGGCTGTGATCCCTGCAGATCAGTGGTACGTTTGGTGGATTCCCTGCCCAGTGGGGCTCCGGGCCACCAGAGCCCCGGGCAGGGAGACAAGAAGCCATTCCTGACCCAGGTCCCATGCCTATAAAACAAGATGGTCTCTGAGGTCCCCTTGGCGCTAACATTGTGCCTCAGTTTCCTCACTTGTAAAATGGGACAAACGAGTTTCTCCCTCATAGGGTTGTTCGGTTCAGTTCACAGTGAAGCCCTTAGCGCAGCACCTTCCACCCGGTGTGGGATGCAGTGTGGTGAGCAGTCGGGAAGAGAGGGCGCAGCAGGGCTTCTGCCTTCTGGAGCTTCCCCACGGGCTGGGATGGCCCTCTGCTCCCAGACACCCCGGCCGACGCTTGGGTAGCGCCTTCAGCACGGCTGATAGCCAGGGGCTTCCCGCCCCCCTTAATCTGCCTCTTACAGGTTTTTAGCCCTGCTCTCTCTTCCCAAAGAAACGACTCCAAATCCTTGTCTCAAAATTTGCCTCTGGGGGAACTCAAACTAAAAAAAGAAGTAAAATTTCCATGATACATTAAGTGGAAAAAATAAAAAGCAAGGAATGAGGATCTTAAGCCTTATATTCTCAGGATCCTTTATACTATTCAAATTTGTTGAGGACCCCGAAGAGCTTTTATTTATATGAGTTATTTTTGTCAGGATTTACTGTGTTAGAAATTAAAACAAAAATATTTAAATATTTATTAATTTGTTTAAAATAGCCATAATAAGTTCAGTACAAGTTAGTATCATGGAAAAGTATCCCCCCCAAAAAAAAACCCTCACTGAGATGAGTGTAATCATTTACATTTCTGCTAATCTCTTTAATCTCTGACTTAATAGAAGACAGCTGAATTTTCAAATCTGCCTCTGTTCAATCTTCTGCAAGCTTATGTATCCTGTGGCCTCAGGAACGAGCTCCTGCCGGACCTATGTGAGGAAAGGGGCAATGACACCTCAGCGTTGTTGTGAAAGTAGTTCTGGGCCTGGCTGGTGTGACATCGTCCTGCAAACTGAAAGGTCACCGGTTCAGTTCCTGTGGGAGAGGCAACCAGTCGGTGTTTCTCTCCCTCTCCTCCTCCCTCCCTTCCCTGCCCTCAAAATAAATAAATAAAGTCTTTTTTTTTTTTTTTTTTTTTAATGAGAGTAGTTTTGATCATGTGGACCCCTCAGAAAGGGTCTTGGAAGTACTGGTAAACGTGCTCTCCAAAAAGAGAGGAAAACGTGGAGCTGTGAGAGTGTCAGTTTCCGGGGGGTGGGACACTCCCACTACGGCCAGTTTCAAGCTACTGACTTGACCCCACCGGTGGGCAGAGCTGGGGAGAGAGACAGGCCATGTGAACCGACGGCGGTGTACCTGTGTACAAGGCACACTTTGAGGACTGCTGACACAGGATGTCTTGGGCAGGACACGTGAGAAAAGTGACGTGTGCTTCCAAGAGAGTAGCCCAGGGGGTGGAGGACAGTGGACTTCTTAACCAGATATTCTTTTACAGCTTTTGAATTTGTTTTCATGTGCGTGTGTCACCTAGTCAAAAAGGGGAAAAAAAAGATTCTGTGTCTTCTCTTCCTAAATGAACTCTAAAAATACAAATATAAAAATATGACCTGTAGATGTAAATCTTTCCAGATTTTCCATTGCCTTGTGGCATCTCTTAGAATCGGTCATTTCTAAGCACCAGTGAATGGTTCTCACTTCTCTGCCTCCTCCTCTGTCTTCACGGGTTTTCTTCCCTCCTCGGCCCCACTTCCTGCCCCAGGCCAGGGACATGCGGACATTCGGGACATTCGGGATTCGGACAGCCTATCTCAGCATGAGGCACGGGGGCAGCTTGGCCAGTTACTGCATACATGCAGCCAGTTTAAGCGACTTAGCCTTTGTAATGTGGTATTTGAGTAGCTGGAGCATTTTAGTCATGAACATTTGGGATTACCTTCTCTTTTGTGCTTTTTGTGAACTGAAGGCTTTTCTGGTGATGTTCTGATGCCCTCTCGGCACCAAACAAAATTACGCTCGTGCGTGGAAGGTTGAACGTTGCCCATCTCACTCTGCAGAAGGATGGGGACTAGGAGGCACTTCAGTAACATTATCTATGCTCCTGTGAGCTCTGCACCATTGGAAACCTTCCTGTAACTACTGCAGTCACTTCACCTGAGTTTTCCTCAGCTCTCTGTTTTTTGGTTTTTGTTTAAAAGGCTTTCACTGAGATCAGCCCTATTTGAGAGTTACCTTCGATGTCTTGGAAGCTGTGCTGGCGTAGCTTAGAGGCAGCAGCGAGCTGCACAGGTCTCACTGACACCCGTTCTCATTGGCATCACCTTCCCTTGGTTCTGGTCAGGGGGTGCTGAGGGGCCCGGAACCGCTACCCCACAAAAACTGAGTTTCAGGAACCTGTGGTTGCATAGGTTGTTTCACAGTCTGAGATTCACGGTGAGAGCAGGAAGGTCTGGAAAAGGAGAGAATGTTAGGATGAGGAATTCTAGGAAGCCCGGCAGGCAGAGGGGATGGCAGTGCTGGCAGTCTGGGTGGGCGGGGGCTGTGCTGGCTGGAGGCTCCCATGTAACCTATAGTTAAGTAGCGGAAGGAATTTCTGAGGCATGCTTGGCATCCGGATACTTGGTATCCGCCCAGGAGAAGCAACCCTGTGACCTTCACGGTGCAGAGGACCAGGAAGTGGAGGTAGCAGGCACTGTGCCCATCCCCTTCCCACCCTGCCCTGACGTGGTTGGTGTGCTGTCACTGTCGGCTCAGGATGCCTGGAAGGGACCCACACATCCCTCTTGTAGAAACTTCTGTAGTCTGGGCTGGAGTCTGTTTATAAGCACAGGACACACTGGTTTTCCAGGTAGCTGCTTGGAGATAAAAGGAGATTCCAGTGCTCCAGCTGCTGTTGGAATGAGAAGCCCAAGGCTGAAGAACCTCCACAGAAGACGGAGGATTCTGTTAGTATTTCCTCTCCTGGTGGCTGACGGGAGGTAGTCACAGACTCGGTTTTAGCCCTGGTCCCCCCACTCACAGCTGTGTGACACTGGCAGGTGACCTGCCCTCCGTTTCCCCCGTGTCCCTTTCCAATATGCAGATATTTTATTTCCTTAGTCAACATACAATATTTTCCAGCTTCAAGGACAAATAAGCATTGTGTATATTTAAGGTATATGCCTTCAGTTTCCCTCTTGGTAGGATTGGGATTAGAACAGCACAGGGTGAGCTGGAGGCGCACACAAGGTGGCCAGCGGTGTCGGTTGGTGGGCTGCAGGTGTTTGTGAGGACCCTCTCCCACTCAGGTCCCACATAGTTGTGGTTTTTCCAGGCCTTGCAAATAGGAAATTCCCCAGTTTCCCAAAGAGCATGGCTTCTTTGCAGGCTGGGAGGGAAGGGGCCCACCGTTCTGTGTTCTGGGTTACTTCTGGGCTGATCTAGCATCTGTCACTGGTCTATAAATGAACACAGAAATGTTTTCCCAAGCAGATGCACCCTGGGCATCCTGAGGCCCACCAAGCTGGCCACCCTGCTCCCTGCCCTCCCCACCCCCTGCCTCTCCCAGGAGTCTTCCCAGCTCCCTTTCTGCCTTCCTTGCACCACAGGTGGCCCGGCATGTGCTCCTCCTTCGTGATTTTCTGATAAGACAACCACAGGAGCTCAGAATTCTGGTGTTAAATCGCTTGCTGTCAGTCACATGGTGGTGGTTCAGAAAATACCCTTCCTGCCCACTGCGCCACACTCAGACAGCGACCACGCCCGGCCCTGGACCCCAGGCCCACGCGGTCTGCCCCCTGGGCAGACATAGTGTTGCAGGACCACACCGTATTTGCTCAGCACTGGTGGTTCTCTCTGCCGTTTTTGCATCAACTCCTATTTTATTTTCTTCTTAGATTCACTTTTTTTTAATGCTTTCTACTCAGCCAGAGTCTTTGTGGTTTTCTTTTACGATGACCCCTCTCTCCCCTAAATAAATCATCCTCCGCCTCCCTTTCCCACCTTTTCCCTCTAGAATGTGCTCTGCTTTGCACACCGCACCACCGTCTCCAGCAGCCGTCTTCTCATTCCGCTGCTCACACCTCTGCCCTGGATTTGAGGGAAGGGTTGTGTGACCCTGTGGCGGGTTCCAAGGGGAGTTGCCACACTTGGGCCTTCGGGTGAGGCCTGAAGTGCCTCTCCTTGAGAGGCCCCTGGCGGGCTGGGAATCGGGAAACCTGAATTTCTGCCTAAGGTCGGTCACCCCCCACAAGCAGTTGTGGGCCTGACTTGTAAATGGGAAAGTCCCAGCCACCTGCCCATGCCCCACCTCAGAGACACCCCAGTCGGGGTGTCCTCAGACGTGAGGTTTCTTTGCCTGGGACACAGTGGAAGCTGTGTTTGCGAAAACACACCTCTGGTGAAACGGTTCTGGGCCGAGGGAAGCTTGCTTATTCATTCCCCTCAACGTCAACTGTGTGTCACGTTTTCTGGATAGGAGAGTTCCATAAGCAGGAATTGTTTTAGTGTTAATTTTGGTTTCAAATAAATCTTAAATTTTGTTATTCCTCTGAAAATCAATGACACAGGGATGAGAGGAATTGTGCCTGTCATAAAGTTGACGTGACACGCTGGGAACCGTGTATCATGCCATAAGCGCTGTGTGTGTAAGTGCTGCTGTTAGTGAATTCTGAAGTTGGCCTGTGCCTAGGCCCCTGGCGCGCGCTTTGTCTCGCCCCGTCCCCAGCATCCGTTCACTGGAGTAAGACGGGGCACCAGGGACTGCTTCACAGCCACTCCATGAATGGCTCGCTGAGCTTTGTGGATGGCATCCTTCTTCCATATCGAAGTTTCTTTTTTAAACAAAACTGTGTGTATGTGTGTATTTATGTATATATGTATTTATTTTAAGGAAGGGAGGGAAGGGGAGGAGGGGGAGGCAAAGTGACAGAAATGCTGATTTGTGGCTCCACTCATGTGCACTCATTGGTGGATCCCCGTATGTGCCCTGGCTGGGGATTGGACCTGCAACCTGGTGTGTCAGGATGACACTCTAACCACTTAGCCACCTGGCCAGGGCTAGAAATTTCTCTTTTTTTCCTTTCTAGAAACATTTTTAATTCTTACGACTCGGGGTGGGGGTGGGGTGCCAGTGGTCCCACACATCTGGTCGCAAGGAAGCCGCTAAGCACCTACAACGCACAGGACAGGCCCCACAACAAAGGGCTACCTGCCCAACATGTCAGTAGCGCTGAGGCTGAGAAACCTGGTACAAGGCTTGTTCTTCCTAAAACTGGCGTCTTCGTGGCTGAAACGGGCCAGGATGGGCAGCACTACTGTTAGCACCGCCCTGTTATTTGAATGGAAGGAACGGAGAGAATTGGGGCTCCAGAGTTCCAACTTCTGACCCCGCCACTGGATCTGACATGATTTACTGCTGTGGGCAATTGAAATTTCTTAAGAGATGCTTCTTAGTCCTGCCCTCCTCTGATCCTGAACCAGTCTGCTTGACCGGTTGTGGGAGGCACGGCCCCTCAGTGTCAGCAGTAGCGGCTGTCACGCGTGTCCCTTCCCATGACCTCATCAATACCTTGTAGTGCTTACGGACAAGCTGTTAGGTAATTGGGGGGATCTTAGAGACATGCCTGGTGCTGTTCGTCACGGGGCTTGTCGCATTCCAGCTGGGGCTGTGGGAGTCGGGGGCCCGCTCTGCCCGGGACCCTGAGACCTGGACAGGGCGCCTTCCCCACACCCGTCTCATTCCCTCATCAATAAAAAGGAAGGGCTTGAACCAGAGTGTGTGGTGCTTGGGAGCTTTAAAAATCCACAGTGCCTTTTTCTCTGAAAGAAAGTTGTTTCTGAAGGAAAGGCGAGACCAGCACCGTCCAATAAAAATGTCATGCCAGCCACATATATCATTTTAAGTTCCCTAGTAGCCACATTACAAAAAGGTGAAATCGTTTTTCATAAAATATTTGCCCCAACCAAAAATATCATTTCAACATGCAATCAGCATGAAAAAATTGTTGATGAGATGGTTTGCATTCTTTTTGCTGTGCCGAGTCTCGGGAATCCAGAATGCGCGTTTCCATGGGGATCGGCCGTGTTTCCTGTCCTCAGTGGCTGTGTGGCGAGTGGCTGCACTCACGGGCAGCACAGGTCTCCTTGGACCGTCTGGAGTCCCGAGACCTCAGCTCGGGTCCAGAGTGTCCACAGCCTCCATCCTTGGTCAGCCTTTTCATTTTGGGGCTGGAACGTGTAGAGCAGGCACTAACAGCTCCCTGAGCCCGGAGCCTGCACAAAGACTCGATTCTCTGAATAACGTCCCCCTGGCTCTGTCAGCGCTCTCAGTCGAGGTGGGAAGGCACATTCTAGGCACGTTCTGGCCACGTAAAGTCTCAGAGAGGCGCTCCCAGCAGGCCTGGCTGCTTTGAGCAACCGCGTGAGAAGACGGGGCTGTGATTTCCCACAACACTGCAGGGCAGTGAGGACTTCACCTTCTGCCCCATGGAGCCAGCAGGGCTGGGAGGGAAGGGAGTTCCTCACGGGAAGGGAGAGTTAAGAAATAAGTCAAGCAGTAAATCAGGACTTTGTCTTTGTCTTTTCATGTAGTGGAATAGAAGATGAACTCAACTGAATTCAATGAAGATGTAGAAGAAGGTAAAATCTCTTACTAAAAATTATTTTTAATTTAATGTTTTATTGGGTCATATATTCACATGGTTCAGACACATTGAAGTATGAAAAGATACAGAATAAAAAGTCTCCCACCACTGGTTCCCATCCCTCTCCACCCATGCACCTTATCTCGTGTGTCTTTCAAGAGTTACTTTTTTAAAAAGTATATTTAAAATATAGTATTTGTCTCCCTGCATCTCCTCTCCTCCCTACCCCCCAAAAAGACTTTAAAACCGGTTTGAACAAAACGGTCTCTGAACTTGGGTTTATCGAGCGCGTCAAGATAAAACTTGCGTGGTCGGAAGGTGCAGTCTGACTGCGGCGGGACCTTGCTGTCCGAGTGGTGTGTCAGAGGGCGGCCCACAGACAGCCTGTCACCCGGGGACTCTGCCGATCTCTGAGCAGCCCGGTGGTCTCTCCCGCTGAGCCCTGTCTCTTCTCTGCCACAGTTCTAAAAAATAACACTGTGAAAGTGGAGACGGAGGCCGAAGATGCTGCCCTGGACTGCTCAGTGAATTCCAGGTCCTTGGAGAAGCACCCTCTGGACAGCGTCTTCACCGCCCTCCAGGACTCCAGCAAGCGAAAGCAGCCGGGCAGCGAGGGCCAGCCAGACCCCGTCTCCAGTGTGAAGAGGCGGCGGCTGATTCCCGAGGTGAGGACCTGGCCCCTTCTGTGTCTGCTTGGGCTCTAACCCTCTGATGGGATGCAGAATCTCTGCTCGGGGGTCTGGGCAACTCCTAACCCTGGGCCTGAGAAGCCCTTCATTTCAGCAGTCCCGCTCTGGCTTCAGTGCCTAGGAAGTACCCTCAACTGGAACCTCGTCTGTGTCTGGGCTCAGTGGGGGGAAGGGAGTCCTCACAAGCATCTGCTGGTGAGGGCGAGAACTTAACTGGTGGCAAGTCTGCATTCTACGTGGTGCACCCTTAACACAGGCTCCTCAAAAAGGGCCAAGGGCCGGCAGGCCTTTTCCTAAATCAAATCTGTCTTTATGTCCATCGGGGGAGTTTGTTGCCTAAAGAGACTTTTCAGTGAATGTTTTTGTAAAGTGGAGAATTCTTCTGTATCATACCTGTTACCCCAAAGTTACCTATTTTATGAACTTACTTTATTTCTTTTTTAAGATTTTATTTATTTTTAGAGAGGAGGGAGGGAAAGAGAAGGAGATGGAGAGAAACGTTGATGTGTGAGAGCTACATTGATCAGTTAGTTGCCTTTTGCACACCCCCAACTGGGAACCTGACCTGCAACCCAAGGCACCCCTGACCAGGAATTGAACCGGTGACCTTTTGGTTCGTGGGCCTGCACTCAATCCAAGGAGCTACTCCAGCCAGGGCAAACTTGCTTTATTTGTTAGTCACCTGCTGGTCATATTGAACTTTGCTAAATTCTGAGAGAGAAAATAAAGCTGATCTAGTGGCCCCATCTAGCAGCCTGTAGTCCAGATGGCAAGTAAGACATGTACACAAAAGAGGGAAGACCGCAGAGAGGGGCAGCTTTGGGAGGTGAGGAGGGATCCGGCCTGGGATGTGCTCTCAGCGAGCCTCCCCATGGACCAGTAGATCACATCGTAAACTCTTAGGACCTTTTCCCCGACTCTGCAACCCAACCCAGCCACACACACACACACATTCTCTCTTGTCTTTGGAGGACCCAGATAGTTATTTCAGCTTCTGTCTGTCTGTCCAAAAGAGGCCCTTTTTTCAAGGCTCATTATCATTAGCCAGAACACCCTGGAGGATCAGCCTGGGACTCTTTGGGTCGTTAATGGTGTGTTGTAATTCTCTTTTAGCTGCTAGGGCAGGTCCAAAATAAATTGGGGATGTATGGATTTTAGAGACTCAGTCTTCAGTGAGTAAAACGATCCTTTAAGTGGCAAGACGACGCGGTTAAGGTTTTCACCAGGATTTAAATATACATGCTTACGTTACATTATAATGACGACTGACCTGTACTCAGCTGCATGGAACATTGATTGATTATCTATCTGTCTGGGCCCTCCCCCGCAAACCGCTGTATTGACATATGATTCACATAGTATACAGTTCACCACTTCAACTTGTCAATTCAGTGGTTTTCGTATGTTCCCAGAATTGTGCAGCCGCCACCACAGTTGATTTCAGGGCATTTTCATCACCCCACCGGGAAGCTCTGTGCCAGGTGGCAGTCACTCCCCGTTCACCCCTCCTCCAGCTCCTGGCAACCACTGATCTACTTGTTGTCTCCTCGGATCTGTCCCTTCTCAGCGTTATAATTGCAATCATAGAGTATGTGGCCTTTGTACCTGGTTTCTTTTACGTAGCAAGTGTTTATAGGGTCCATCCGTGCTAGAGCATGATCAGTACTTCATTCCTTGTTATGGCCAAGTAATATTCCACTGTGTGAAATGCCAGATTTGGTTTATGCCTTCCTCAGCTGATGGACATTTGTGTTGCTTTCACTCTTTGATAATTATAAGCAATACATTTTTTAAAATTTATAAGGCCCAGAATAAAAAAAAGCTGAGCTCTTTGTATATGTCTCTGAGGATTGATTAGAAACGTGCCACCCTGTCCCTGGCTGCCTAAACCAGCCACTCACTGGCTGCGTATCTCGTGACTCTGGGGGCATTGTCACCTGTAAATGGTAGTTCCCAGGACAGTGGGTAGTGACTGCAGATTAAGTCTCAGACTTCTGTCTGCTGGGATGCTTTTTGTGGCAAATGAAAGGTACAAGATGGTTAGTAGAATAGTTTCTTTGAAAAACATTTCGCTATTTGCTTTTTGTTATGTCTTACTTTAAACCATAATTTATCATCCTTTTCCCTAATGATTGGTATTTAGGTGATCTCTACTTTTGTACTATTACAAGTAGTGCCACAGGTCCATCCGGGTACATGCACTTGGTGCCCCTCTGTGAGGTCCCTGGGGGCTGGCTTCCTAGAGGGGATTGGGAGAGGGCTGAGAAGTCCGAGAAGCTGCGTTAAGTTCCTAAAGGAGCTTCTGGAAAACACCTTCTTCTGTTTGTCGTCTGCTTATGATCGGTCCTACAAAGTCCTTCACGTTTGTGAGTGAAGCCAGAGTTCCAGAAGTGGAACGCAGAGTTGAATCTGTTGATTCACTTTTGCTGTGTAACAACCTCCCCGCCGCCTGTCCCCCCAAAAAACCCAACTTAAAACAACCACAATTTTCTTCAAAATTGTGTGGGTCACGGGGGGTTCTCCTGACTCAGCCTGACGTGGGAGGGGTGAGGTGATCCGGGACCATGTCACTCCCACATCTGGGGCCTGTCCTGGGCTGGCAGGGATGATGACAGCTCCCCCTTAGGCCCTGTCTCACCCCCGGGCTGCCAGTCCAGGCCTGTTGACATGACAGGAGCTGTTCCTGGGAGTCAGACTGGACAAGCTCCGGAAGGCAGACTCTTCAGGTCTCTGCCTGCAGCAAGTTTGCTAACGTCCTACTGGTCAGAGCAAGTCATGAGGCCAAGCCTAGATGCACCGGTGCGAGAGTAGGCCCCACCCCCGATGGTAGGAGCAACAAGGTCTCATTGCAAAGAGGCTTCCTTCCCCCCAGGGTCGGGGAACTAGTGTGGCCGTTTTTATAAACGATCCTCCGCAAGAAGAAACAACGAGCTCCACGTGGGGAAGGAATTCTGACCAAGTGAATCCCGGGTTGTGGCCTTTGTGGACAGCCCCAGTGGTCCCACTGCCTCACTGCGTAAACAGTGTGACCCTTTATCCCTTCATTCAGTGCAATTTTGTTGTCACGGCATCTCAGAGAAGGGAGCATCTTCATCCTCTTGGAGCAGAAAGGTAAAGGGAAGGTTTTCATGATGTGTGTTTTAGCTGAGTCCTGCAGTATTTGAAGCAAGTCAGAAAAGATCCGACACGGGGTTAGAACCCTAACGAGGCTCCTAGGGGAGGGGTTGCCCGTCGTCACGTGCATGACGCTGCGGGTTTCCAGTGCTCGCCATCCCCTGGTGAGGCGGTCTGCTTTGTCAGGCTGGAGCTGCATCAGCCAGGATTTCTGGCTCTTTCCAAGAAAGGGAAACCAACATGTACTTGAATGTTTCTAATATGACTGGTCCAGTTTACGTACTTAATTGGTCACAGATGTTTGCTTTTCAGTGGATTTGCTATAATTATGACCCATTATATTTTGAAAAGGAAAAGAGATGTTTAGTCCTGGGTTTTATTTTGGGTGTTTTATTAGCTTTGTTCATTTTCCTTAGTATATATCAAGTGAGGTTGGTATTTCTGCACACCTTCCTGTTCTATAAAAAGAATGTAAATAAAACCTTTTGAAATTCTGAGTTCCTTGTAGTAAGGCGTCATATGATTTCAAGGCAGTATTTCCTTCTAAAGTTTGTGTACGTTCATTTGTCAGTAAATCAGTAGCCTCAGAACCCTGGGAACTTCAGAACAATCCATCAGTTTTGTGAAAGTATAGTATATGTTGATTTTTCAAAACGGTACTGGTTCTAATTCAGAGTGAATGGTCCTTTATCCTTCTCCCCCTGAATTTTCTCTGCTCCCTTTTACGTATGTGGTGGGGGATGGGGGTGAGTGCGTGCAGCGTTAAGCACTTATGTCACAAGGTGGGACCAGAGAAACCAGGAGGCAGAGACAAGCAATAATCAAAAAGGTAGAAAGGAAGTGCTTTAACAGTTATGGGGGGGGTAAGATGGGGTACAGAGGGGGACAAGTGGTGACAGAAGGAGACTTGACTTGGGGTGGTGAACACACAATACAATGTACAGATGATGTGTTATAGAACTGTACACCTGAAACCTATGTAATTTTATTAACCAGTGTCACCCCAATAGATTCATTAAAGATTTTTTAAAAAGTCCAAGAAAGCCCTGGCTGAGGTGGCTCAGTGGGTCAAGTGCCTGCTTGCAAACCAAAAGGTCACCGGTACGATTCCCAGCACATGCCTGGGCTGTGGGCCAGGTCCCTGGTTAGGGGTGTGCAAGGGGCAACCGATCGATGTTTCTCTTGCACATCAATGTTTCTCTGAATCTCTTTCTCCCTCCCTTCCTTCTCTAAAAAATAAATAAAGGTAAAAAATAAAAGAACAGGGAGAACATTATGCTAAGTGAAATAAGCCATTCAAAGAATGACAAGTACAACATGATCTCACTCATATGTGGAATCTAATGAACAAACTGAACTAACAAGGAAAAGGGAGACAGACTCATAGATGGAGAGCAGGATGACAACTGGTGGGGAGAGGAATTTAGGGGGTAGAGGGACTGAGCAAGTGGAAAAAGGACTCAGGGACTTGAACAACAGTGTGGTGGTTGCTGGGGGGAGGGGAGTATAATGGTTAAAAATACAATAAAGATTTAACTTAATTTTTAAAAAAGATTTTTTTTATTTATTTATTTTTTTAGACGGAAGGGAGGGAGAAACAGAGGGAGAGAAACATCAATGTGCGGTTGCCTCTCACGCACCCCCTACTGGGGACCTGTCCTGCAACCTAGGCATGTGCCCTGACTGGAAACCAAACTGGTGACCCTTTGCTTCGGAGGCCTGTGCTCAATCCACTGAGCCACACTAGCCAGGGCTGGATTAAATTAAAAAAAAAAAAAACGAAAAACAGTTACTGCGTATGTACTTGGCAAATACCACATTCCTTATTTCATTTATTCATATAACAAAATCAATGATGAAAGGATTAATATCTTCACCAGACAGACGATCAAACTCAGGCATGTAAGTTAAAGTGGAGTTCCAGGAGGCCAGTGGAGCCACCCTGTTCCTGTTGGGGAGTGATTGGGACACTTCGCTCCCTGCTCGCCATCCAGGGAGCAGAGCCCCACCTTCTCCGATCCAACCCATAGAAACAGTAAATACCAGAATGAGTCAAGATTCTGGAGTCAGATAAGGGGCAGTTCACTGTGGGGCCTTTGCCAGAGAGTGACCCCCCCAGACTGAGGTTCCTCCACCATGATGCAGGATGACGTTGCCCACCTCATTGGTTTTCTGCGTGGATCATTTAGATGCCCATGTAAGCAACCCAGCACAGGATGTGACCCCTGTTGGCCTTTAGTAATGTTGACTTATGTTTCCCGACCCCCACATCCTAACTCCACCTCTCGTGGTCAGTATTCAGCTACCCTCCTCCAAGGGAAGCCATCTGATGCGTTGTAGGACACCCCAGGCCTGACCACCCTTGATTCAGTACACCACTCAAGTCGGAGCATAGGTCACCTCCCATCTTGTTCCCCCAAACCCAAAGGAAGGGGAGGAGGGTGCAGGGTAGGGGAACCATTTGAGCGGTAGCTCTGATTCCAAAAGTATGTCACATGCAGACTCGTATCAGGGATGATGACTTGTTTATGAGCGACATTTCATACTACACTAAAGAGAAAAATAAAATCTCCCTCAAAAATTTTAACAAAAGGCTGTATAAAGACTTATTTGGCACCTCCACTGGAAAAGGCTTCATGGCCAAACTCAGCAGATGTGGAAGGTGAGCAGCCAATGTTTTTATTGGTAATCATGTTCTTGTTCATGGAAGCGGGGGTGATACTCAAGAGCTGTGTGCCAGGCAGAAGTCAGCTTTGTTTTCCTGGAGGGTTTTGTTTCTGTGTTTGTTTTTAATCCTAAAGTGTCACTGTGGTTTGTTTTTCAATTGGAGCACAGATGTGCTGTCTCGTTCATTCAGTGCAAATGCACGGAACACCTCCGCAGTGCCGGTTCCTGTGGCACCAGCTGGAGATCTGGGAGTTTGCACGGCAACCGCAGCAGATAGGTGTTCTGGCCACTGCCATTTTCTCGGGGCTCGGAAGTCAGCACTGCCAAGCCTGCTCCGTTCCAAACAGCACACTTAAACGCCGTGGTGGCCCCAAGGGCCACAGGTATTTGTAAGTCTCTGCAAGAAGCCTTTGAGGGTGTCCTGCCATGATATTGTGTGGTCCCTTTTTTTTCCTCCTTTGCACTATAGTTGCCTTGTCTCTCCAGATCCTTACTTTTTCAATCAAGTGTTGTGGCACATCCTTGGTCCTTACTGTACACTGTTGGCAGTATGAGGGTGACCCGAGTGGGAAAAGCCATGAGGGCAGAGGTCATGGCCAGCACAGTGCCTGCCGTGTTGGGCACTCAGTAATATTTGCTTACTGCCTCTGTGTGGTAGGGGGCTCTTCCATACCTTGTTGCTTAACTGTATCTGATCAATCGATGATTATGGTGATGATGATATGAAGAAGGAGAAGAAAGTTCTGTTGAAAATGAAAAAGGTAAGCATCACCCCTGCCTCGGTTTTTTGGAGAGGGGTGATGCAAGCCCCCTCGGCCGCATGTCATGTGGTCCGCCCCTGATGCCACATTAGTTCTCAACCCTCTCCTCTCTAGGAAGGTGTGCTGCTTTCCTGGTGTTCCCATTTGCTGGCTCTGGGCACCATTTAGCAACTCATCATTTATTGAGCTGAGTTTAGTGACTGCCCTTAGAGGGTTCGGAGTCCTGAGATGGCTGTGTAATCCCAGGAGCATCTCCACGGTGACCCAGTCCCTGAGATGTCTCTGAGCATGGACATGTGGAATCTCCCCTAAACGGTCTACTCGCCCCTCACTTGTAACCCAACATCAACCTCTTTCTGTTTAAATTCTCCAGCTGAGAGATTTGGGCATTCCCTCCTGGGTCTAAGGGTGCTGGTGGTAGGTGAAATGCCCGGATCCGATCCAGGGTGGATGCCGGCACTGCGAGCTGAGCTGTGCCACAGAGTTCCCATATGCTTGGAAGATGAGCCTCAGAGGGTTGCGAATGGTGTCAGCCAGACACCCAGTGCCAAGTAGCACAGATTCAAAGATTTCTTGATACTCTAGACAGCTGAGCAGAGATTTTATCAGCAGCTGCAAACGCAGCCAGCCCATCGTCACCTTGTCAGTGTTTGTGGGATTGACTGGAGCGCTGAGCTGACAGGACACCAGTGTGGGGACATCTAAGAACCTCCTCTCTGGTGCTTGTGTTGTGTTTCGTGTTGAACTGCGTGTCCAGGTCTCTGGGAGTGAGGAATGTTGCCCTCTACTGGGACTCTAACTTAGTTTTTCATTCAAGCAAGTTGGCCAAAAATGTTTCAGCTGGTGGCAGTGTTTCTAATATGCTTGGTAGAAACTGAAATATTTTTATTAGTGCGGCAGAATATTGAGAGTTATGGGGGGATTTCCAGTTCCCACAGACTCTGGCCTTCTGCCTGCTCTGGGGCGGAGGGGCGCCAGCAACTCCTGTCTGTGTCGTTGGTATTCAGACAACTCCGGCAGAAACTTCGCCCTGTCCTCACTCTCCACACTGGGGGTTAATTAGACCAGGCCTCCCTCTAGAACAGGTGCCCTTGCTGCACGGAGGTTGAGGTTCTGGTGATCTCTCTGCACAGAATCTTTTTTAAAATGTTAGTGAAGTCACTTGTCAAACAAGGACCCCTGTTCTAAAGTCACTCCTAGTGCAGATTTCTGTATGTGGGTAAAACCTCACGGCAACCCGGTGATTGGGACCCCCCAAAACTATTTTGGTGGACTAGAATTTAACGGTGAATAAGTCGCTAAAAATCTAACTTATGGTCTGCAGGAATCAGCAAGTAAGACACCTTGAATTTATGTGGGCACTGCTGCTCTTCTACCGTGACCCAGAGCGGTAAGTCCACCTGGTAGGGAAACACAGCTCACACATGCGGATTTATATGTAGTTATCCAGGTACATGCAGGGAAGTGGAATAAAACTTTCCCAAATTTAATTACCGAGTGCGGTGCGCTCTGGTCTTTTGTTTTCTTTCTTCCTGCCTCTTCTTTCTCCACACTTCCTCCTTCCCTCCCCCCTTCTCGCGCCAGTTGTGATACATCAGGTCAGCATCGGCACTTACAGTGTTCACGGCCCACAGCTCCAAACTCGCCGCATTAGGAGTGAGGATTTCCAGCCCTCTCCATCCCTCCCTTTTTCCAAATTTCTGATATACCCACTATGTGTGCCGGGGGAGGGGAGCTTCCTCCCTTCCTCCTGTTCTTCTTAACCCTTTGCTTTCTGCCTGAGAGCAGAACAAAAAACAAGTGAAGAATTTAAAACCCCACCTTCAGCTCAGCTGCCCTGCCCTCCTCCCCTGGCAGACCGCCCTCTAAGATGGGCCTTCTATGAGTGAGGGCCTGCTCCTGGTGCTGCAGGGAAGTTCTCTTGTTTCCTGCTTGAAAGTACCTGTAATCATTGCAACTGGTTCTCTAAAAGGCCCAGAGTTTAACCTGTGCCCTGGCTGGGGAGTAACATTGTTTAATCAGGTCGTCATAATAAATATCAAGTACTTGCTGTGATCAGGCACGGGCTCTTTGCTTTCTGCGCATTATCTAATGAAGTCCCCATTCCCCTGTGAGGCAGGGACCATTACTTATCCCTGTAGTCACACATAGGAAGCTGAGCCATGAAGGTCGTGTAATGTGGCCAAGGTCACACAGAGGACAGCCTGACCGTTGAGCTCAGCTCTTACCCACCCCGTTCACCTGTCTACATCCGCGTTATTCGTGAAGCGAGCGGCCTAATGAACTACTCCTTGGGCGGTAGACCCCCCCAACGCTGCTGTAAATGCCCATGCATGTGGTTGCTCAGCATCCACTGCGCTCTCTGTGTCCCAGGCCCTTCGCTAGGCACTGGGGGTAGACTCAGGAACGATCTGGTCCCGTCATGTAACCACCCCTCCTGCAGTGGGCTGAGGATGGGGACAACTCAGTGAGGAGACCCCAGGAGGGACTGGGACAGGGAGCAGACTCCCCGAACCCATCGTGCCCCTGGCCCCTGCTCTTGGGAAGTGTGGCAGTGGTGAGGTACAGGAGGGCCTGTTGCCATTGACCCTTCATTATTAGCTTAGACAAACAAACCCTGAGAAAGTATTGGGCAGCTCTGCTGGATAATTAAAACACAGGAATTCCTATATCTTCAGGTTCCTAGGAGAATCAAATAGCCTTTCTTTTGCATGGTTATCAACAGAGATGCAAGAGAAAAATGAACCTTTCTGTAACATAAGTCAGATTATTTTGTTATCTGAGAGGGTCCAGGAAGTGCTTAGTAATTGATTAATTTAAATGAAATCTAGGAGGTTCAGAGGGTCAAAGGTGGTTTTTTTTTTAAGTTTATTGGGGTGACATTGGTTAATAGGATCAAAGTTTTGTGTTTACCTGGCCTTGTGGTCTGTGATTGCCCTGGGCCTACCTGTTCTCGGTGCCACGTTGCTCACCTGCTGCTGTAAATGTAGCCTCTTGACATTGTCTCTTTGCCCCACAAGAGAACAACATCTTATGTCCTGGTTTATGCTGGCATTAGTTTTCTGAAGGCTTTCAGACGACATGGAATCTGCCTGCGTGAGAAACACGGAGAGCAGACAGTGTCTTCCAGGCCCTGGAGACTCAAAGAGGACCAGCAGCACAGCCAGGTGCTTGTTAGAAATGCAGGCCCAGGAATCAGAATCTGCATTCTAACAAGACCTCAGGTGACTCGTGATAGAGTTTCAGAAGCCCTGGGCCGGGCCAGGCCGGGCTGAGCCAACCACGTTTTTCCAGGCGTGGAAGCATCCTGAGGATGCACTTCCTTCCCGTCCGTTCCGCAGGTGCCTGGGGCGCACACAAGTCAGTGGAAGCCAGCGCTCTGTGCCGCAACTCTGCATGCTCCTGACACCCACCCGCGTGCACCAGTTAGCTCTTCTGCTTAAATAAACCTCCAGAAATGTGTCCCTGTACATTTTGGGGTCAAATTCAACATTTGTCAAAAACAGCTTTATAAAGTTAGCACTGAAATACAACGAACGGCACACACTTCAAGTGAACCGTTTGTAAGTTCTGACGTGTGTCAGTGAAAACATCACCCATCGGGCGGTGATAAACACCCATCATCCAGGACCATCACAGTTTTGTGCCCCTTTGCACCCTCCCTGCACCCCCACATACCACTGATTACTTCCTGTCACTACAGATAGGTTTGCATTTTCTAGAAGTTTATGTGAATGGAATCACACAATATGGCCTCTTCTGTTTGTCTGGCTTCTTTCAGCATAATTACTTTGAGATTTATCAGAGTGCCATGTGTAACAGCTTTGTTCCAAGTAGCATTCCACTGTACAGATGTAACGGTTTGTTTATATACTCGTTAATAGAAGTTTGGGTTATTTCCTGTTTGGGGCTGTTTACAAATAGGGCTGCCACAAACATTTGCTTAGAAGTGTTTATATGACCTTGTGCTTTCATCTTGCTTGGTGAGTAAAACCTGGGACTGGACTGCCTGGATCATACAGGCCATGCTTGTTTAGCTTTCTCGGAAAGTGCCCAGCGTTTTCCAAGTGGTTATTCCATTTTCCCTCCCCGCCAGCAGTGTCTGCGGTTCCTGCTTTTTCATGTCATCTCCAGTGCTCTGTGTTGTCTGCCTTTTTCGTTGTGGCTTTGATTTGCATGGTAATAATGAGCATCTTTTAATGTGCTTGTTTGCCATTTGTGTATCTTCTTTGAAGTAGCTGCTGAAATAATTGATTGGGTTGTATATTACTGGGTTGGAGAGTTCTTTTAGTATTCTGGGTTCAAGTCCTTTATCAAATAAATGATTTGTCAGTATTTTCTTCCAATCTGGGCGTCTTTTTATGCTTTTCATAGTGTCCTTCAAAGAGCAGAAGTTTTTGATCTTGATGAAATCCAGTATATCAGTTTGTTCTCTTATGGCTTGTGCTTGTAGTATTCTATTAGAATTTTAAGTTAGGTTTTATGTTTAGTTCCATGATCCATTTTTTATTCATTTTTGCATATGGAACATGGCAGGATGAACCAGCGTCACTTGTGGAAAAGATTATCCTTTCCCCACTGACTTGCCTTTGAACCTTTCTTGAAAATCACCTGTCCGTTTGTATGTAGATAAGCCTCTTAAGAAACGTTCAAGGCCTTGACAGTAGGGAAGACCCCTGATGAGAGCAGTGAGAACTCCTGGTTCTCAATGGTCAGGATGATCGCTGCCCAGGGGCGGGGTTTGCAGTCCAGCTTTGGGGTCCCCACAGAGTGTTTTGGGCTTTGCTGGGAGTCCTGCAACAATGGACTGCAGAGTGTACCATCCTTGGGGTTTGAACCAGTCCCTCAGATCACTTTCGGTAGGGCTTAAGTCCCTCACAGGCCTCTGTTGAGCAAGGATGGATAATACATAGCAAGTGCCTTTGTATTTTTTATTTTTTAAAAATTATATTTTGTTGTTTGTGCTATTATAGTTGTCCTGATATTTCCCCCTCTGCCCTCCTCTACCCAGCACCCCCCACTCGCTCAGGCAATCCCCATGGCTATTCTGTAACTACATATTTGTACTTCTTAACCCCCTCACCTCTTCACCTATTCCCTCATACCCCCTCCCATCTGTCAACCATTAAAACGCTCTCTATATCCATGATTCTGTCTGTTCTTCTTTGCTTAGTTTGTTTTTTTAGATTTAATTGTTGATACTTATGTATTTTTGCTATTTTATTCTTTGTAGTTTTGATCTTCTTTTTCTTAAAAAAGTCCCTTTAACATTTCATATAATAACAGTTTGGTGATAATGAACTCCTTTAGTTTTTTCCTTGTCTGGGAAGCTCTTTATCTGCCCATTGATTCTAAATGATAGTTTTGCTGGGTAGAGTAATCTTGGCTGTAGGTCCCTGCTTTTCATGACTTTGAATATGTCTTGCCAATTCATTCTAGCCTGCAAAATTTCTTTTGAGAAATCAGCTGACAGTCTTATGGGAACTCCTTTGTAGATAACTAACTTCTTTTCCCTTGCTGCATTTAAGAGTCTCTCTTTATCTTTAACTTTTGGCATTTTAATTATGATGTGTCTTGGAGTGGGCCTCTTTGCCTCCATCTTGTTTGGGACTCGCTGTGCTTCCTGGACTTGCATGTCTATTTCTTTCACCAACTTAGGGAAGTTTTATTATTTTTTCAAATTGATTTCAAATTTCTTGCTCTCTCTCTTCTCCTTCTGGCACACCTATGATGGGAAGGTTGGACCTCTTGAAGTTGCCCCAGAGGCTGCTTATAGTGTCCTCATTTTTTTTATTCTTTTTTCTTCTTCTTGTTTTGGTTGGTTTGTTTTTTTTCTTCCTTATCTTCCAAATCATTGATTTGATGCTCAGCTTCATCTGCTTTACTGTTGTTTCTCTGTAAATTGTTCTTTATTTTAATTAATGTATCCTTCATTTCTCACTGGAACTTTTTTATGCTGTTGAGATCCTCACTAAGTTCCTTGAGCATCCTTATAACCAGTGGTTTGAACTCTGCATCTGATAGATTGCTTATCTCCATTTTGTTTAGCTCTCTTTCTGGAGTTTTGATCTGTGCTTTCATTTGGGCCATGTTTCTTTGTCTTCTCATTTTGGAAGCCTCCCTGTGTTTGTTTCTATGTATTAGGTAGAGCTGCTTTGACTCTGTGTCATGGTAGTATGGCCTAATGTAGTAGGAGGTGTCCTGTAAGGTCCAGTAGCATAGCCTTCTTTATCACCAAAGCTGGGTACTCAAGGTATGTCCTTTGTGGGGGCTGAGTACACCCTCCTCTTGTAGTTGAGCCTTGGTTGCTGTTGGCGGATCAATGGGAGGGATTTACCCAGGCCAGTCAGCTGCAAGGACTGGCTGTGACCACTTACAACCAACCCCTGCCCTCCGTGGAGGATTAGCTGTGCAGGGGCAGGGTGGTGGTGTTCCAATGTAGCCTATAGCTTCCCACAGGGTGCGCTGGCTGTGGGGTTTCCTGGGTGTGTAGGCCAAGGTCAGCCCCCACCTGTGTTTTGCCCAGGGCACCCTGCCTGAACTGTAAAGCAATCTGAGATGGCTGCTACTTGTGCTGGGCTTGGAGATTCCCAGGCGAAGCCAAGGTGTGAATCTGGGCTGGCTGCTGCCAGTGCTGAGCCTGTCACTCACTGAATCCAGCTCTTTGCTGTTTGAGAGGATTTGGGAAGTTGTGGAGCATGAGCCAAGACCAGCCATTCATATGGAAAAGCATCTTGGGTGGCCCCGTAAGTTGGGTGGGGCGGAGTCTCTGGGGATCTCCAAGGCTGGCCACACAGTGTTAGCCAGGTTGATGGAGTCTCAGGTATGGCACGAGCTTGCTGGCTCAGCTCAGTCTGGCAAGATGTGGTTTCTTTGATTCCGTAGTTGTCAGACTTCCATTCAAGTCCATTTCTGACGGTTCTCAGTGATGGTGGTTCTGTATTTCAGCCGTAATTTTGATGTGGTTGTGAGAAGAGGTGAGCCGTGTCTGCCCATGCTGCCATCTCGCAAGTACCTGTTTAGATGCCTACGACATGTGGCAGTTCGTTACAGACAGTGGGTGGCTTAGGACAGTGGGGTGCAGCTCTCTCCTGGAACACTGGCCATGAAGGGCTGCTGGCCCGACAAGGAGACCGAGATTTGGAAACCTGGGAGGCACTGTCATTTCACAGAGTCTTGCAGTGACACAGGCTCTGGGGACGAGATGTGATTCCAGGCATGGTGCAGTCGGTGGTACAGTGCCACTGTCCAGACCTGTGTCTGCACTTGCCACTGTGCATCTCAGCCGTGCTGAGCAATGACATCTGTGCTCCTCGCGCCGCGGACCAAGGACGTGCCTGAGCTGCTGGGGGCAGGATCCAGTATACTACCCCTGCCTGAGAGCACTGGAGCCCAGGTTGATGAGGTGACCTGCCCACAGCAGGGCTGCCACAGGAGCTCCTCGTGCTCCCTTGGGCTCATTCCTGTCCTGAGCAGGTTCTTGCCTGGCTGTGCCAGCCCCTGTGCTCGTCTCCTGTCAGGCCGTGTGAGCAGCAAGCCCAGAGCTGGTGCCTGCAGCAATCTGAAGCCTCCCAGGTCCAGTCTGAGCCACTCAGGGTGTGGGAAGCATGGGCAGGTTTTTGCACTGGGATGCTGGGACAGGCCACATGACTGCAGGGCAAGGCACAGCAGTTCCTCAGATGTTCCTGCGATTGACCTTGGCCCCTGCGTGTGCATGACACAGACCTATGTCTAGTGTGGTAAATTAGAACACCCCCCTAACAGAGCTTTTGTTTTCCAGGCGCTTCTAGCAGGCATGAGGAACCGGGAAAACAGCTCACCTTGCCCAGGCGGTGGGGAGCAGGCCGGCCGGGGCAAGAACTCGGTCTCTGTGTGGCCGGGCGAGGAGGAGCCCTGTAATGACCTGAGCGCCCCCTCCTACAAGAAGCCTCTGTATGGCATCTCGCACAAGATCATGGAGAAGAAAAACCCTCCTGCAGGGGACGTGCTCAGCACGTATGAGCTCTTGGAGAAGGCAAACCCCAGCAACAGCCCCTCGCCACTGCGGCTCCTGAATGAGACACAGAAGCGGGACACTGGCAGTGTGGCTGCGGCCACCGACGGTGACCCCAACATCTACTTTCTAATCCAGAAGATGTTCTACATGCTCAACACACTCTCCTCCAACATGTCCCAACTGCACAGCAAGGTGGACCTGCTGTCCCTGGAGGTGAGCCGCATAAAGAAACAGGTGAGCCCCACGGAGATGGTGGCCAAGTTCCAGCCACCCCCCGAATACCAGCTGACAGCCGCCGAACTCAAGCAGATCGTGGACCAGAGCCTGTCCGGCGGTGACCTGGCCTGTCGCCTGCTGGTGCAACTCTTCCCCGAGCTCTTCAGTGACGTGGACTTCTCCCGAGGCTGCAGTGCCTGCGGCTTTGCGGCCAAGCGGAAGCTGGAGTCGCTGCACCTGCAGCTTATCCGCAACTATGTGGAGGTCTACTACCCCTCAGTGAAGGACACGGCCGTGTGGCAGGCCGAGTGTCTGCCCCAGCTGAACGACTTCTTCAGCCGCTTCTGGGCCCAGCGGGAAATGGAGGACAGCCAGCCGGGGAGCCAGGTCACCAGCTTCTTTGAGGCCGAGCAGGTGGACCCCAGCCACTTCCTGGACAACAAAGACCAGGAGGAGGCCCTGTCCCTGGATCGGAGCAGCACCATAGCCTCCGACCACGTGGTGGACACACAGGACCTCACTGAGTTCCTGGACGAAGCCTCATCGCCAGGCGAGTTCGCAGTCTTCCTCCTGCACCGGCTCTTCCCCGAGCTCTTTGACCACCGGAAGCTGGGCGAGCAGTACAGCTGCTATGGAGATGGTGGCAAGCAGGAGCTGGACCCGCAGAGGCTGCAGATCATCCGCAACTACACCGAGATCTACTTCCCTGACATGCAGGAGGAGGAGGCCTGGCTGCAGCAGTGTGCCCAGCGCATCAACGATGAGCTGGAGGGGCTGGGGCTGGACGGGGGCAGCGAGGGCGACCCCCCACGGGACGACTGCTACGACTCCTCCAGCCTGCCCGATGACATCTCTGTGGTCAAAGTAGAGGATAGCTTCGAGGGCGAGCGGCCAGGCCGGCGGTCCAAGAAGATCTGGCTGGTGCCCATTGACTTTGACAAGCTGGAGATCCCGCAGCCTGACTTCGAGGTGCCAGGCGCTGACTGCCTGCTCAGCAAGGAACAGCTGCGCAGCATTTATGAGAGCAGCCTGTCCATTGGCAACTTTGCCTCGCGCCTGCTGGTGCACCTCTTCCCCGAACTCTTCACGCACGAGAACCTGCGCAAACAGTACAACTGCAGCGGCTCCCTGGGCAAAAAGCAGCTGGACCCTTCCCGCATCAGGCTCATTCGCCATTATGTGCAACTGCTCTACCCCCGGGCCAAGAATGACCGCGTCTGGACACTGGAGTTTGTGGGCAAGCTAGACGAGCGCTGCCGGCGCCGGGACACGGAGCAGAGGCGCTCCTACCAGCAGCAGCGCAAAGTCCACGTGCCGGGCCCCGAGTGCAGAGACCTGGCGAGCTATGCAATCAACCCCGAGAGGTTCCGAGAGGAATTTGAGGGGCCCCCGCTGCCCCCCGAAAGAAGCAGCAAGGACTTCTGCAAGATCCCTCTGGATGAGCTGGTGGTCCCGTCGCCCGACTTCCCGGTGCCTTCCCCGTACCTGCTGTCAGACAAGGAGGTGCGTGAGATCGTGCAGCAGAGCCTGTCCGTGGGCAACTTTGCTGCCCGGCTCCTCGTCAGGCTCTTTCCCGAACTCTTCACGGCCGAGAACCTCCGGCTGCAGTACAACCACTCTGGGGCCTGCAACAAGAAGCAGCTGGACCCCACGCGGCTCCGGCTCATCCGCCACTACGTGGAGGCAGTATACCCCGTGGAGAAGATGGAGGAGGTGTGGCACTACGAATGTATCCCCAGCATCGACGAACGGTGCCGCCGCCCCAACAGGAAAAAATGTGACATCCTGAAGAAAGCCAAGAAAGTGGAGAAGTGATGGGTAGCCGGGGGCCTGAGCCTTCTTTGGAGCATGTGTACGGTACCCACAGACACGCACCTTACGTCCAGTGGGAAGGGGCTCACGACTTTTGCACACGCACACACCCACCCCGCCGCAAGCAAGAGGCCTTATGTTTGGAGTCTCCTACTTCTGACTTCAGCCCTGGGTTCCCCGGTGGCGCAGCCGGGGTGGGGGTGGCCGAGCTGGGAGAGCAGAGAGGCCTGAGGAGCAGGGTCCTCTCTGCCTGGCTCCGTCCTCCCCTTCCTCTCAATTTGAAACGCAAATTCAGCAACTCTCTTGCTCCTCTGCCCACATTTTACATCCGTTTTTGTCAGTTCTTGTTGTTAAAAGGAAATCCCTTTTAAAAAGATCATTGGGCCCTTCCGGGGCCATGTTGCTTAGGAAGAAAATCTTTTAAATATTCAAGGTGAAGTACCCTTAGATGGCTTCAGTTACTGGGATTTCTTTTCAAGGTGGTTTCAGATTTATAGAGTTTCTAGGACGGCCACGTTTGGGCGTGGTGGCCGATAACAGCTTCAGGTGATGTGGAGACCAACTCGACTGACCTTGCCTTTTACATCCGATTTTGGAAGAGTCGAGGCGCCCCTCGGATGGCAGTAGGGGGGGTGGACTGTGTGACGACCTTTCTGCCCGTGGTTGCTCTCTCCCTTCCGCTGTAGTGCCGGGGGAGGGGCTTAGTCCTGGCCTGGCCTGCGCGTTGTTGCCAGGGCGGTAGAATGCTGGGCTCGCTCTGTAGACAAGAACACTGGATGATGATGATGATGATGATGATGATGATGATGATATGAATGTAGATAGACGTGGGAACACGTTCACAATGTCATTTGAGCTGTGTCCTTCCACTTGCCTCTCATTTTCTCCACATGAGGATGCTGGTTGGAGGGGCAGACACATTTCCTTGGAGAACAGTGTGTGTGAATAATCAGCTTCTTGTTTGATTTGAGGATGGGTCTGTTTGGACTCACCAAGAACCGTTTACTTTCTGTGTGTGTTTGTACAGAACCTGGGTTCTGGGAGCTGTGTGGTGTGTTCTTCACATCCCTCAGTGTTAGCTCCTCCAGGCAGTGTGCATCCTTGCTCCTCAGGGCGGGCCCAGACCCTCAGGCCTTCTTGGGGACACCTGGTATTGGAAGGACACAGATCATCTCAAGTGGGACGCCCAGGTCTGTTCCCAGGGTCCACTCAGAGCTTTCCCCTCAGACCCCCTAGAAGATCCTGCTGTCCTCCATCCGGCCAGTCCCTTGGCCTTGGGTGAGACATTTCTTCTCACTGGTTGGGAAGGTCAAACTGCTTCAGGCTAGTGGTGTGTTCTCCAAGAATTCTAACCAGGAAGTTTCCCAGATAGTTACAGTCCTTAAAGACAATACTTTTATTTACCTGACTTCGGGCCGATGCCTGGGAGGGAAGGGAAACAGTCTGACTCAAACTGAATACATCATACCAGAAATCTGAAAAAGTGAGTGAGTCACACAGGGCAGTCGTAAAACCCTTGTGGCTTAATATTTTGCTACCTTAAAATGCAGAAACAATAGAAACAATCTGTGAATTGTCTTTATACAGCTGATAAGGACTTCAGTTCTGGTGGCTGTGTGACATAATTTTGCCTGCACTGAGCAGGCTTTTTTTTTTTTTTTTTAAATATATGTGACAGGATTCAAAGCAATGCAAACTTGCTGATCTAACTGCAGTAAATTCGCTTTTCAATGTCATTTACAGATTATTTCTGTTGCAACTGCAGGCCTCGATTTCTGAAATTTATAAATGTGCAGGGATTTGATGACTCTCAGCTACCCACACGTGGGCATACACGTTTCTCTTTAAAAAACTGAAGGGAGATGAAGGGGACCTACATAAATACCAAGTTCAACCTCTTTGTGCCTGGAAAGAAGAAGGGACTGCAGCAGCCAGGAGGCTCACTCTCCCCCTCACCTGGGCCTTTCTCGATGCCTTAGTCTCCCCCACACACATGCACGCGTGCATGCACGCGCACACACGCACACGCATGCCCTACCCAAAGATGGCAGTGGCCCTCATCCGCCAGTCCTGCTGGTTGGAGGGTGTGCTGTGGAGTTTGTCCTGGTCTCGAGGATGCATCCAAGAGGATTCCAAGCCATGTGAAATTGCCCTGCTTCCAGAGGGTGGAACGTGACCCGCAACTTCAGAAGCACAATCATTTATTAATAATTTTTAAAAATCCTATCTGCCCACGTTAAAGGAATCAACAGGTTCTAGGTTCTAAGAATAAGTGGTGTTTCTCTATAACCTAGAGCATATTCTGTTTTTTGGAAACCGTATTTCAGTGGTTTCCTCGATACCTTTCCTGCTTAGGGTTTCTTCCCCCCAAACCTGAGACACCCTTCAGTGCAGAGAGGTATACGCACTTGGGGAGCTGTTTGCTGTCCCCCTGGACTGTCCCATCAGGAAACGCATGCAGGTCCTGTCTCTTTCTGTATGGCGTCCTCAGTTCAGCCATACAGGTGGGCGCCAGGGGCAGTTTTTTACATGAAGCAATAGAAGTACAAACTGCTTTTTTTCAAAATTTCATGTTTTTCATAAAATCTGTTGATGAATCCCTTCCCCCTCTCCATCTAAATTCTTTGGTTTTTACCTGTTTTTTGGATTTTTTTTTTGGCCTCGTATCTGGAGAACGAAAGAATTAGCACACACACATCTGACGTTAAGTCAAGTAGCAAGTCACAATAGGTGGTAGTGTCCCTCATTTTCTGTGTTAGCAAGTTTTAAAAGAATGTATGAAGGGCGTCGCGAAGGTGCCGAGTGTTCTAACCCTGCTTCATTCGGTGTGGCAGTGTCTGCCGGACAGCAACCACTTCACAGGGAATACAGTCACGGCTTGTGCCGTGGGGGTTCGTCTGCCCCTCCAGTCGGTGTTGGCCCTCACCTTCTTTAAGTTGGAGGGAGGGCTGTCCCATCAACCAACCAATGGGGTCTACGTAGTGATGAGTGGACCAGCTGTTTTAAATGGTAAGGGTCACTGGCCTGACCACATCACACAGCACGGCCGCTTGGGTTCCTGTAGAGATGGCTTCGGTTTCCACTTCCTCCCCGAGATGCTTGCCTCTTGCCTGATTGAGAGGGAGCTGTTTCAAGACCCCGGATTGGAGGTCGCTGGGCTTTCTCACTGCCCGTGTAGATAGATGATGTGAAGTGGGGGTGGGGGCCAAGGGGCTGCTGCTGCCTTTTGGGAACACTCGCCCCGCGTAGACCCAGCCTTAATGTTTTTTCTGACATCCTAGTGATAGCAGACCCTGCACAAAGTGGATATCAGAGTTAATACTGTGAGGAGACAAAACAAGGAGAATAGTTTTACCAAAGATAATGAAATACCACATAATGTCTGCATCTGACCATTGATTTGAGTGCATCCTTAGAAAACTGAATGTAACAAAAACCCAGGACATTTTTGGAAATTGTATGCTCTCTAGCAACTTTGTGTGAATTTTTATACAAGCACTGTTTTATGAGTTATATAAAATGTTATAAAAAGAAAAAATATGGTCTCGTAACATCTTATTTTCTTAGGGAGAGGTCTCTCAGAGCATGCCTTGGGGTGTCTGTCCTTCATCGCGGCCTCCTCCCCGGCTCCCAGGAGAGGTCGAGGGCTTGGGGGCGCCTCGGGCTCTGGGGCCCCCACTCTCTGGTGTCAGGGCTGCAGCTCACCGGAGCTCGGTCTGTCACAGCTGAATGACTGCGAAGTCACCAAGTAAATGCCAGCCCATTTCTACACAAACCGCTTCCTGGCCACACCGTGGGAGGTGCGCTTGACCTTGCCTTTCCTGGGCGGGCCAGCCCTCCCTGCCTGCGCCAGGCCAGGCCAGTTTCATTCCTCTTTTCTTTGGATTAAATGGGATTTAGTTCCTCAAAGCTAACATAGTATTAACTGATAACAAAAGGATACATGTTTTTCCTCAACTCTTTGGCTAATTATAAGTCATTAAATTTAAACAATATTTCATAGTAAAAATAATATCTCAAGCCGTCAGAGGAACTCTTTTTTTTTTTTTGGCTCAAGGGTCACAATTTTTTATAAAGTAAGTTGTGACTTGGGATTGGAACCCTTCCCTACAGTGAGTGTTTGCTCAGTTGTGGGTCCTGACACCTGCACTCTCACCCTTGTGCAGGTTGGGACGGGTCAAGGGCAGGAGCCCCAAAGGCTAAAAATGCAAGAGCAAGTTTAAGCAAGACTTGAAGGAAGCCTAAGCTAAATTCTTTAAGCCCCTTCTAGCTAGAAGTATCTTTGATTTCTACCAAAAAGAAAATTCAGAGAGTTGTAATATATGGGAGCTCACTTACAAAATCTCCTTCTCAGAAATAAGAGCACCACACCCGGTTAGTTACCATTATCACCAGAACGGTGAGAGGGGACGGACTCTTTCTGGGAGCGTCCAGATAAATCTGAAATCCCCTGGCCAGTGGGGGGCCAGTGGTGGGAAAGGGATGGGCGTTCATTAACCCTTTCAGTACGAGCACCGGATATATCCGGCGCCCATCTGATGACCTGTGTGGACGAGCGCCGGATATATCCGGGGCCCATACAATGGCTCACCTCGTACAGCGGGAGTGTCGCGGCGGAAAGAGCGCTCATACCGAAAGGGTTAAGCCTGCTCCTTACCGGGGCACCTAACATCCATTTACCATGTACCATGTGCCAGGCACACTAAGAGCTGTTCCTGGGTCATCTCTCAGAATCCCCTCACGCACCCTGTGAGGTAAGTTCTGTAATTATATCTGTTAAGACAAGAAAGCTCAGGTCCTGAATGGTGTTGATGTCATCTCATTTAATTCTCCTAAAAACTCAGTGTTTGGGGCACTGTTATCTTTGTTCTGTGATAAGGAAGGAGAAGTCAGTTTGTTGCCCAAGTTGACGTAACTTGCAAATCGCAGTGCCGGGGTTTGAATCCAAGTTTGCCTCTACCCTGTCACACGTCTCAGGAGCTCGATGCCCCCTGAGCCACAGTACACATAGGTTCAGATCCCAAGACAGGTGCAAGTCACTCTCTTGTCCCCCACATCCTCCAAGCCTCCAGGGGGCTTGGATATGGGTGCGCTGGTTTTAGAATTGCCCTGGGTGAGATGATTGTGGGAAATGTGGACAGACGTGTTCTGGTAGGAGCACATTTTTTGAGATTGTGAAATGAACTGCCCTGGATCACATTCACTAGGAGCGGAGCCCGAGATGGGGGTTCTTGTGCAAACGACTGAGGGTGTGCTGTCAGGAGCTGGAGCGGGAGGGAAGCAGGATGGGGCCAGGCAAGGCCGTCAGCAAGAGTGGTTCTCACTGCACCGAGCTTCCTTCCCGTCCGCTGAGCAGTCCTAGAGTACGAACTGCTGGTTGCTGACGTGTCTGAGATCTTGCCCGTAGGAATGGGGTAACCCGCCTGGTAGGGGGGCTCCCTTTGACTCCAGAAGGGCCACTGGCCCTCAACAGTTACCGGATGGGTGCAGTGGCAAAGGAGATCTGGGTTGGAATCCATCAGCACCCACAAGGGGCAGAACCACCAAAAGGCATGCTAAACCAGATCGCTGGGCCCCACTCCCAGAGATTCTGATGCAATGGGCTTGGGGTGGGGCCTAAGAATTTGCATTCTCAGGTGATGCTGGTGCTGATGTTGGGGGGCTGCACTCTGAGAACTCCTGAACTGCAGTAACTTCACAAAACTCGCTGTACCTGTATATGCAGAAACTGAAGGCTTAGTACTTTCCTGATTATTAGAAATAGATCTCAGCTGAAATAAGTGGTTTCCTGTTGTGTTAAAATAAAATCGACCACTTCTTAACTAGTGGCAAACCAAATCTCAGCTGCTGGGTCAGTGGGAAAAGGCAGGTTTCCGTATGCTTCAGCATCGGGGTTTTAGGGGCGCCGACCAGATTGTGAGGGCTCTGCCCGAACATTTCTGCATGGCAAGCATGTCTGTTGATTTATTTAGGGGGTAAGAATCCATTTGTTCTTCTAAATAGAGTTGGTAGTCCAGATGGGGAACTGTTCTTGACGGAGGTTGAGGGCGTGTAATGCTGCTGCCCCCCCTCCTTTCAGAAGCTCCTGCAGCGGGACAGCTGTGTATTCAGAAGTGACGATAGGTCCCTAAATTACAGGGAGTTCTGTTTTTCGTGAGAGCTCTCATTTTCTGAGCTCCTGTAATGAGTCAAGGATGTGCTGGGACCTGACAAGCATTATGTCCTTTAATCCTCACACAAACCCTGTGGGCCAGATATTTGTATCCCCTTACAAAAGGGGATGCTTCCGGAAGTTAAGTCACTTGGTCAAGGTCAGACAGGTAGCAGAGCTTGGGGGCCTCTGATGCTGTCCAGGCCGACACCAAAGTCTGTGCCTGTGGTTTCTGAGCTGCCATTGCATAGCTGGATGCTGTGAACTCCTCCATCCCTCTGCCTAGGGGTCCCCCACCGTCTGTCTCACTTTTGCTAACTGTCCAGTCTCTGAGCTTCTGGATCCATCCAAGCGAGAGAGCATTTGACCCATGGAAGTGTTTAATGTCACAGGAAATAGAACAAGGAATGCAGGAAGAATCATCTCTGCCTCTAAAGGAAGTTCACTCGGCAAAAGTATTTGTGACACCTGCTACCTGCTGGGCATTGCTCCGTGATTCTCACAAGTCCCACCCTCCCTAGCTGGCAGTGAAGCCTGTTTGAGCTTGGAGGGAAACAGCACAAAACCTGACACCTCTTGCCTGGACCTGACTTTCCAGATGCGGTGTGTATAAAGCAGACTGAGACCTCGGCACTTCCCCTCTGTGCAGACAGCCGAAGCCACATCACAGGTGGGATGGGGCTCGGCACTGCCGGGAGGGCCTGCAGTTTCCTGACCCTCCTGTTGAGTGCCCGGCTGCAGAACTCAGTCCTTTTGGGGGTTCGGTTCCTACTATTTCTGACACGAGGCACTAAACCCAAGTCCCCTTGGATCTGACAAGCTGAAATCTCGGCATAGGCACGGTTCCAGGAGTGACAAGGCCTACACTTCAGCATCTGTCAGGCCCAGGGTAATGGGGACCTTGTCTTTGGGTTACCACCAGTCATTGTGCCGCTGAGATCACGAGCTGGCTGCTGTCATTGTGGCCCCACCTTTGCCTCAGAATCAAGAGTTACAGGACTTCCCCTGCCACCCTGAGGGAGATTCTGCACATGCCCGGTGGGGAGGTATCTCACAGTGTCCAACCCCTCTGAGGAGGCTCCACAGTGGCTATGACCAATCCAGACCTCCAAACAGAAACTGCCCGTTTGAGACCCTTGCTGTTGTGCCCTGACCAGTCTTTGGGACTTCTCTCGTCTGCCCTGGGGAAGGTCTCTCCAGCTTTAAAAATGAAGTCCCCAGAGGGAAGGCCTGCTGGGCACCGCTGACATCTCTACAACAGCATCGACAAGTGCCTTGTGAGCCACCCATATCCTCAGGACCTTGCAAAACTGTAGGCTTTCACTGACCTGCTTTTGACATACTTGGTGTGTTAAGCAATAATGATGAACAAAAAACTTTTAAAAAGACCATCAAGCACGTCTTGGAGAGTGGCAGTCACAGATGGCTGCACCCCATCTCAGAGCCCTCGGAGAAATCCCAAGCAGCAGACTGGGGAGCGGCAGAAGGCTGGGGGCACACGTGGGCACAAGAACTTATGAAGAGTGCGTGTTACCAGTCACTGCGCCCCTTCAGGCCTGTTAGACTAGCAATAGCCAGAAAGCTGGTCACGCCAGGGGCTGTGTGTGTCGCTGGTGGGAGGGCGGCCTGGTGTAGCGCTGTGCAGAGTAAGCAAGCACGGTCATGAGTGCCAGAGCCCGGGAGAAAGTCACTGGGAGAGTGGCCAGGCAAAACGTGGAGGGTGCACGCTGGGATTCACTATGCAGCAGACAGAGCAATGGATCAGATGTACCTATAGTGCCATGGATGGGTCTTAAAAACTATTCTGAGTGAAAAGAACACAAAATGAAATGTATAGTAATACCATTTATGAAATTTAAATATATGTGCACAGAACGACAAAACATACTTTACAAGAATACATACAAAGAGATAGGCATCGCACACATAAGAATAGTTGGCTGAAGTAACAGATAACCTGTGGAAATACATGAAAACGAGAGGAGGAAAAAATGACAGAACTCGGAGGCTGGGTACGAAGGCTGATTTCAAGCAACTGATGTGTCTCACTGAAAGAACGCAGCTTGGCCCTGACCAGGTAGCTCAGTTGGTTAGAGCATTGTCCAGATACACCAAGGTTGTGGGTTCAACCCCTAGTCAGGACACATACGAGCATCGAGCAATCAATGTCTAAAGAAATGGAACAGCAGATTAATATTTCTTTCCAAAAATCAAGAGAAAGAAAGAAGTTTGGGAGACACGAATTCTGTTCTCCTGAGTGCTCAGTGGACTTTAATATAATGTCCTTCACTACTCCCTGGGATCATCAGTAAATTGTGTGATAATTCTGACAGTAACCTTTTGAAAGCCAAAAAACATATGACCGAGATAAGGCTGAGCCTTGACCCGGATGGCTCAATTGTTTGGGCGTCATCCGGCAAAGCATTGTTGGTTTGATTCCTGGTCAAGGTGCAGGCCTAGGTTGCAGGTTGAGTCCCCATAGGGCATGTATGAGAGGCAACCAATCCTCTCATACATGCCCTCGTTTCTCTCTCACATCGATGTTTCTCTCCCCTTCTCCCTCCTTTCCCCTCTCAAACAAAAAAAAGATAAGCAGAACTTAACTAAAATGTTTTGATATACACTGCTCACCCTTCAAGGCTCATCGAACATGCACTACCACCCCAACTGACATGTTTTCTTCTTAGTTTCTTTAAGAATGGTAGTTGTTTCTACCTCCCCAATCATTACTGACCAAATAAACCATCACTTATTCCCCAAATGCTAAAAAGATAATGAAACTATTGCCTAGCCATCTATAGAATTTTCCAGGAAAGATATAAATGCTATTAGCAGAGAAATGCAATTAGCACCGTATTTCCTAGAAGAGTGTCCTTTCTTTGAAAGGATTAACCATTACTGGTAAAAAGGCTAGATGGGCCTCTACCAAGGCATAACTTTGAAATTGTTGATTCTTTAAAAAATGCAAACATAACACTAGAAGCATTTTCATACCTTCCTGGGAAAATGAGAACTATTAATAAAAATCTTCCTTGCCGCCCCATTGGAGCGGGGTGTCTCAGGCTCACCACGTGGACGTGTTGGGTCAGACAGCTGTTGTGGGGGCTGCTGGTACACCGTCCGGTGGTCACTAGCGTCACTGGTCTCTTCCTACTCAATGCCCATGCCACCCCCTCAGTTGTGACAGCCAAAAATTTCTCCAGACATCACCAAATGTGCCTGGGCAGCAAAATCACCTCCAGTTGAGAACCAGTGCATGAGAAGCATCCAAATCTCTTATCTTTTCACCGTGTTGGCCACATCTTCACTGGGGAGGCTTTGGCAGGACAGCATTATAAGTAATAGCAGCTGGTCATTTGGGTCGAGTAATGAATGAGCGAGCTGCAAGAGTTTCATAAATCTTTATGAACTGCTTTTGTTTCTGATCAGCTTTTGCCACATGCTGTGATCAAACCAACATTCTCCATCATCAGATGTCTTCTTTCTTAGTTTGATTTTTAAAAACAGAGACACCGGGAATGGGTAACACCCTGCCAGGCAGCTAAGTTAGGTACTAATTACCAATAGCTTCAAAAAGCCTTTCATATGGCCCTTCCTGCTGTCTAGCTACCACTAACTCATCAGCTTTATACATTTTCCCTTTCTTTCTCCTTCAAAGTCACAGGTAAGGCAATTATATCCTGATCCCCATCTGACAAAGGAAGCAGCTGAAGCTCAGAGAGGTTGAGGCCAAACTATGACCAAGGTCACACAACTTGCTAATGGCAAGACTGAGCCTAAAAACCAGGACCCCCAACACATCGCTAGATCATGCTGTCCCTCACCATCCAAGATTTCTTGGGCTTTCTATTACTTTCCATGGAGAAGTCAAGAGAAGAGAGGGAGAGAGGAGCAAGGGAGGGAGAGGCAGAAATGAGAGAGCAAGAGTGAAAAAGGGGTAGAGGTGAAGGAAAGGAGAAAAAGTATGGGTATCAATATAATCTTCTAAATTACAATTCATAACTCATGTCAAAATTAAACATTATTTTCACTGATGACTTAGTACAGCCCGATTAGTAAGTGGTAAAATAGAAAAATTCCCTGTCTCAGTGCACAGGATACACTATCATTTCTTCCTGAGAACTCATTTAAGCTTTCAAATAAAAATTGATGTTCCCCGGGTCTTCTGAAAGCTGAGCTGGTAAACGCTTTCCAGAATCAGGGGCCCACACAGCTCACTGCTTCGGGCTTCAGAGCTCTCCCCGCACTGCCACCAGCCTCATTCTCAACTCAGCTGACCCTGCCAGTGCTAAGGAATAGCTCCTAGGAGTCTAAAGACTAATTTGTGCAGGTGACCTTGCCTTAGATGGCCTGTATTTGTGTGTGTACTTTCTAATACTACTGTTTTTAGGCTTTGTCCCTTATGCAACTCTTAAGAATTAGAATAATTAGTTTCTGAGTCTTTACTCTCTTCATTGATAAAAATCTATTTTCTTTCACCTGAAAATTAAACCCTCAGCCTATTACCCTACACCAAGGGGGTGTCATCACATTTTTTCTGTAAAGGGTCAGATAGTAAGTATTTTAGGCTCTGTGGGCCACACAAGGTCTCTGTCATATATTCCTTTTTATTTCCTAAACGACCTTTTAAAAATATAAAAACCATTCTTGAGTGCCTATACAGGAGACCTCTCTCTGGCTGCCTTAGTTTATCAACCCCTGCCCCAGACAATTAATTTTAAATGAGCCCTGACTGACTTCCCATTTGGAATTCAGTGGAACTTGACTCACCCAGACTCCTGAAGACAAACTGAAGGGGGAACTAAGGCCAACATGTTGGTAATGCAGAAAGGCCAGTGGTGAATGGGGTCTCCCAATGCTCCCCTGGGCTACGAAGGGCTACCTTCACTTGGCTTGGTTTTCCTCTAAGAAGCCTGAACCCAGGGAAGCTGGCCGGCAGGGGTATAAAACTGGAATGAGAACACTGACAACCAGGCCCGTGTATTTTATGCTGCCTCTTGAGGTGGTTAATACAGGAAACAGCAGGCTGATCAGTAAAACCCTGTCTGGGCTTAGTGCATTCAGCACACACCTCACTCACGCTCAGGAGGTCCAACAAGCACAAACCGAGCCCGGGAGGAAAACCCAGGCCCCTGCAGTGTCTCCGAGATATGGATCCTGATTTCCACACGATGGCTCAATAGATGCCACAAATGATAAGAGCGCTTTATTTCAATAAAAATGTCTGTTTTTTGAGCTAGCTCCTTTCCCCACCATTAGACAGCAGCTTGATCACTTAAGGGGGAGAAAAAGCAATTCATTTATTTAATTGTACTCTTTTTAGGCAATTTTAACTTTTTCCAACGTCGTAAGACTACTCTGTATTTCTCACTTTCGGTCTTCTCTTCGAACACTTTCTTCAGGAGAATCCGCATCACTGTCTCTGTTTCTGTTTCTTTATCTTCTCCAATTAGAAGATCCAATGTATCTCCCAC